>JAPJBO010000649.1:0-131774 GCA_030068145.1 Diplonema papillatum
CGCTGAGCGACGACGTTTTTCCGTTCCTTGCGGAGAGAGACGGCGTCTGTCGGGCAACCGGTGGGTCGTTTTCGACTCGAAGCAACGGGACACCCTCGTGGAGGCGTGGTCCGACGCCAGCATGCAGGGATGGGCCTGGCTGGTGGGTTCCATGGCGATGTGGGGCCCGTGGAGGGATGTCCCGCAGCACATCTTCTTCGCTGAGCTGACGGCGGCGAAGTTCGCGATTGCGTACGCGGCTTCTCGCTCTCCGCTGTCGACGATCAGGATCTTCGTCGACAACTTGCCCGCCGTCAACTGCTTGAGGAACTGGAAGTCGAAGACCCAGCTCGGGAACTTCATCCTGTGCCAGGTCCGCGACGTCTTGGAGGAACACCAGTGTGTCCTCGAGACTGTATGGGTCCCGACTGCTGAGCAACTGGCAGACGTCTGGACGCGGGACCCATACAGGCAGGGCATCCAGCCGCCCCGGACCCCGTTCTGCGTTGCATGAGGATCTTTACCTCGGAAGTTTTGTATTTGCGCTCCTGATAGCGCTATTCTTTGCGAGACCCGGAGGCAGCGGGATCTCAGCTCTTTGAGTTTCACGTCCAGGGATTTTTATTCCACATTCTCGCTTTCATTTCACCAACCCTGTGACAATTATCATCTTCACCGTTTCTGCCAACGCGACCTTTTCCGAGTTTGAATAGAGCATCTATTTGGTATCGGAAAGTAGGTGCGAGATCAGGCAAACCTTGTGCGCTAGCTTCGTTTAACCGTGAATCTAATAATCAGGGCTTACCCCACATTCTCGCTTTCATTTCACCAACCCTGTGACAATTATCATCTTCACCGTTTCTGCCAACGCGACCTTTTCCGAGAGAGAGAGAGAGAGAGAGAGAAGAGAGAGAGAGAGAGAGAGAGAGAGAGAGAGAGAGAGAGAGAGAGAGAGAGAGAGAGAGAGAACACAAATCAGAACAATTCCGAGTCGTGCCTGTTGGTCACGCCTTAGCAGTCCCAACGGTCACCCTCCTGTCATTTTGTTGTGTTCCCGTTGCCATCGCTATCACGCTGACTTTCCGAGAAGAGGCATTAAGAACTTCGTAAACGAAGTGAGAGGAGTTCTGAACGAAGTCATACGAAAGGGCGGACTTGGCATGGCCTCTGCCCAACCAGAAGACTTGTCCTCAAACAACTGTCGAGCTTAACACGTATCTGGCGCTTGCGACACAGTTTCAGCATTTTTAGCTGCGCTCTCCGGGAGAGGGCCGAGGTTCCTCTTTACGCCTGCTTTCACCTCAGTTTATGACGCTTCTCAGGCCATCTACACCAACGAGGTGTACCAGTGGCATTTCTGCTTCCGACAATGTACGTCAGATCATCATTATTTGGTTGAACTTTTGTGCTGTCCTGTTCTTGTGTCCTCCAGTATCGGTGCTGTTGCACGAACCCTGGCCCATAAGCTCTGCCGGGACCAGTTGAATGCGTATGGAGAGTATCCCTACCCCGTATTTTGTAGTTTCTGCGTAGTTTGCCGCAGGTGGGGCACACCATACCGTACTCTCTCTACCAGTAGCACGGCAGGTACCTGCTGCTGCGCTCATGGCGTAAGCTGGGTTGCGGTACACAGATGGGGTTTCTTAACTCTTTGCGGACGGGAGACAGAGATGTACGTCGAAGAAGGCAGAACCGCGCTGAGTTCTACTCCGCCCCTAGAGTGAAGACACGTAAGCCGGTCCATCCCCTCTTGATAGACCGTGATAGACCGAAGAATGCAGCTCTGGTCTATTCGATGCAGCTCTAGGGGATAGGGATGGACCTGCACAACACGTCAAAAAGGAACAATGGGTACCTTCCGAGACAAGTCCTGAGCTTGCTCAGTTCCCAGGAGTCTTTCTGTAGTAGCACTCCGCGTCCATTCTCCTCAAGCGATTGACTGTCAGAGGTGCAGTTGAGGGCAAAGAAAGAAGCTGGTGTTATCTACAAGGCGGCACACAACAAAGGCAGCTCGGAGGCGAGAAGAGCATGGACACGGGATAGGATATGCAGGGGTGGGAGCGCGTGTTTTGAGGTGGAGCGGTGAGGGAAGAAGATACAGTTGAGGAACAGAGATCTGCGTGATGAACTCTCTTCGTTCGGGGTAGGACCGGTGCTCTTTCGGTGGCCTTGCACCAGTAATATGCCTTGCCACGAAACTACTTGCGACGAAGGATAGAAGGGAGCTTAGGTGCTTTGCCGAAAGGTCGCTTGCACCTTTCACCAAGAGTCAATAGCCTTGCACCAAAAAAGGTGCAGCAAAAGTGCAGCATGGGCAGTGAATTCTCTTCGTTCGGAAAGGGGGCACCGTACTCTTGCGCCATGATTCAGCAGCCTTCTCTGGAGCCAGTACAGCGGAATGCAGAAATATGTGCGAGGATTCATCCTCGTGCTGGGATTGCCCGCTATCGTGCGGCAGCCCTTGCGTACTGTGAATCAGCAGGCTCGCACCAAAGATACGGCGCAAGCGCGGAATGCGATGCTATCGGGATGCTCGGTTATTTAGAGTTAAAGTTCGCATGAAATTCCGGGGGTGCTTTAGGGTTTCCGTGTGACCGTTGTTAAATAGGTTCTCTTAGAGCATTGTTTTTCGGTGGCCATCGCGTCCCGTGGCTGAGAGGAGTCCGCGCAGAGGTAGGTAGTCTGACTCAAACGATGCTTCCATTCTTTTTCTCGAAAAGTGGGCAGCTGCTGGACCCAGCTCAGCTGGATGCGGCATCCCGTGTCTCCAAGAGACAGAATGGACCGGGCGTAATGCACTGAGGAGGCTTGTAGTTCTGAGGGCTTGGGCCTTGTGGCCGGTTCCTATGGTTATCTCCTTGTTCGGCTCCAGTCGAAAGAGTGGGGTGGGATCAGGAGAAACCCGGATGTGGATTTGGAAAAAAACGATGGATCTCCCATGAGTCTCGGGAGCGACACGTACCCCGTTCAATGGGCACACGTGCAAGTATACTGAGGAAAGGCTGCTACACGGCGACGCCTCCCCCGTTTATTGGACACAAGTACCGGGGAAAGGCTGCTACACGGCGACGCCTCCCCCGTTTATTGGGCACAAGTACCGAGGAAAGGCTGCTGCACGGCGACGTCTCCCCCGTTTATTGGGCACAAGTACCGAGGAAAGGCTGCTACATGGCGACGCCTCCCCCGTTTATTGGGCACAAGTACCGAGGAAAGGCTGCTACATGGCGACGCCTCCCCCGTTTATTGGGCACAAGTACCGAGGAAACGACGTCTCCCCCGTTTATTGGGCACAAGTACCGCTACATGGCGACGCCACCCCCGTTTATTGGGCACAAGTACCGAGGAAAGGCTGCTACACGGCGACGTCTCCCCCGTTTATTGGGCACAAGTACCGAGGAAAGGCTGCTACATGGCGACGCCTCCCCCGTTTATTGGGCACAAGTACCGAGGAAAGGCTGCTACACGGCGACGTCTCCCCCGTTATCGGGCACAAGTACCGAGGATGCTACGCGGGAGTCAAGGCTCATGTGCTCGGTGGTACTGCAAAGCCACGGTCGACGGGTTAAGAATTCACCGATTTCCCGAACCAAAGCATCAGGGCGTGCGGTATTGGGCGACAAGCCCTGAGTGTTGAAGTCCACTTGCTTCAGAAGCAAGGTCGGGGAAACTCAAGGATTCGGGATTGGATAATAACACGGCGATTCCTCCCGCTTCCTTGTTCCCGACCTCGCTCGATCGATTTTGCGTTAATCGTCCTGTAAAGTCGAACGAGACCTTCTGCCCAAAACCGAAGCGGACTTCTTCTTCTTCTCCACGTTCCTCCGAACGCCATAAACAAGACCACAAACTGGTACTCACGCCAGTCAACTTCCACCAGCTCGCAGACAGACCACCTGTACACAGATGCCAGAAACGAAAGCGCCACTCCATAGCTTGCAGTCGTTGTTGGCGCGATCCTCAGTGTATAAGTGTTACGTTGATTTGACTTCCCTCTCGGCTTGCCGCAGACACATACACCGGTCACCGGTACACGGAAGCCACTTTATTGACAGCATCGGAACTCAGACCTGCAGGTTAGTTTGAGCATACGATCGGGGAGAGAGGTGACGTGCGGCGGCCACTGAAAGCCAGGACCGAGCCTGAGAGGGGCTTTGCTCTCCCCTCCCTGCGACGAGCCAGTTGTCGTCGCATCCCCGAAAGACAACGGGAAATACTCGACGTAGCTGCTTTGACTCCGAATGGAAGGGAGGGAATACAGAGGTAGAGGGGAAAATACAATACGAACACAATCTGATTTGTTCTTCGCTTACACCACCGTGTGTTGTTTTCTCACTCAGGACTTTGGGCCTGTTGTGTTTGTGTGATTTGTCGTGTTGGGGTAAACCCACACACGTCTGTTCAACACGTGGTTCGGTAGTTACAGCAGTTGGGATCCTTCGGTTCTTTGTCTGGCAGTTATTGTCGAGCATTTCCTTCCAAGCTGGCGCGTATGTAAAAGTAAAACGGAGCAGTGTTTGCATGCAAACGATTCAAGCGCGGTGGCAGCAGAAATTGTGAGTCGCCGCGCGACAGCCGTGAAACACCCGTAAACAAGAACATTTCCGGTGTTGGGGCACGCAAATGATAACCAAGAAACATCAACTGACCCAAGGCGATGAAAATGAAAAGGCGCAAAATTATTGTTCTTCGCGCGTGACAGTGTACAGACATCCTCTCCTGTACTAGCACTTCTTCGTTGACTGCGTTTTTATTTTTCATGTGCAACCGTTGATCCGGAAATGTTCTCGTCAGTACAAAATTGTCAAATGTGCTGCTGAGAGATAGTACGGCGCTTTTTCTGCTCGTGCGCAGTGGCGGAACTCGCCTGCTTTGTTTAGTTTCATGTTGTACAAGCCGACTCCTACCATTGTCCGGACGGAAATGGAAAGCGGACGGAACTTGGAGCCCCATCGCCTGCTTCACCCACTCCACCGCGCTCCCTGCTCCACTTCATCCCCTTCTGTTCTTCGCTTACACCACACCGTGTGTTGTTTTCTCACTCAGGACTTTGACCTGTTGTGTTTGTGTGGTTTGTCGTGTAGGGGTAGACCCGCATGACATCACGTCCGTCCAACACGTGGTTCGGTAGTTACAGCAACTTGGGATCCCTTCTGTTCTTTGTCGGGCAGCATCGTTGAGCATTTCCTTTCAAGCTGGCGCTTGTGTAAAAGAAATGCGTAGTTTTGTTTTATTCTTTTACTTGTTAGTTGTCGACAACTTTTTTTGTATTGAGGTGTCATTCAGATGTAAATCCAAAGCCGCCCACGTCAAATTTTGTTAAGCAGCGGCTGCCAAAACTTGCCGTGACACCTATGATCAAAGTAAAGGAGGAAAGGAGAAAATGTTTCTAAAAGAAAAGGGGCAGGTTGTATTTTTGGACCCTCGTAGCTCGCTGGGTCAGGCGCGCCAGGTAGATGCTGGGCTAGTTTCTGTCTGGACTTGGACTGTGTAGTCCTTCTGAATTCTTTTCACAGGTCCGTTCATGCACACCCACACCGAACTGGTTGGCAAACGGGTTGCCAGACCTCGTTGTTGTTACGCCACAATGGCGGCATTGAAGAACCATTTCGTTTTGGAAGCTGCGTTCTTGTGTTCGTGGGATGTTTGCTGGTGGGCTTGCGTGCCGGGTTTGTGTTTGTGACGGCGTCGATAGTCCTTGCGGTAGTTCCGGTGTTTGCGGCTGATCCGGCGTTTGCGATCGACTTTCTAGATGCTCCGGTGTCGCCGGGCGAGCAGGTGGCTGTTCCGGTGGTTCCGGTTGAGCGGGTGGCTCTTTCGGAGATGCCGGTTGCGCTACCGGCTGCTGCTCTTGCGGGCGGGCGAGCTCTTCTGGGAATGTCGAGGAGACAGAAGGACTTTCTGCAGATTTCGCTCGGGGGTCAAGGAACCTTTTGAGTTGTGTGTCGGAGATTGTGCCTGTGACTGGGATGTAGTGCACCTGAGCTATGTAACCGAGCAAAAAGCGGACCCGAAAGGGGGGGGGGGGGGAACTTAGTTTAATGTTTAGGCAGGACACTGCCTCTCATGCATGTTTGATGCTAGCAACTTCTTCGAAGAGAGTGTAAAATAGAAAAGGGAAAAAGGAAAAAGGAAAAGGGTAAAGGGGTCACGGGGAGGGGGGTTGCAAGAACGTGCTTGGAGTGGGTATGTGCTCAACACCGCACTGGTCCCGTCTGCGCCGTGTTTCGGTCCTTTAAGCCACGGACACATAAGGCGGACCATCATCAGCGTGGAACCTGAGTGTCTGCAGACAGGACTGCGGTGTGAGTCTGGTTTGTCAGGCGGCTGTTCGTAGCTCGCCACACCCGTGCTACTAGAGCACAGGCGAATCCGTCACGGGGAGAAGGCCCCTACAACCGTGTCTGAGCAATCAGTTAAAAAAAGGGGGGGGGGGGGGGGGGGGGGGGGCGTCACCTGTTCCGTAGCCGCCTCTCGCCTTCCGTTTTTGAAGCGCCTGCGGGTCGACGAAGCGCGAGGAAACCATCGGCGAGACGCCGACTTGGAACGGCCGGAGGCCGGTGGCCGCCGGCTTCTTGGGCTCGGCCAGCGCGCTCAGCCGCGACCCCCGCGACACGGCCGACCGCGTGCTGCGGGTGCTGCGCGCGCCGGCGGAGCCGCTCCGCGAGCCGCCGCCGCTGCGGGTGAGGGAGTTCTCGCGGGCCTGCCGGATTTGCTCCGGCCGCGCGTGGTCGCTCTCGAACAGCCGGCCCGCCGCCCGGGCCCGCGACCGGTTGCGGGGCGGCGGCGGCACGCCTGCGAAGGGGTTTCTTTTTATTAGAGTTAAAGTTCGCTTGAAATTCTGGGTTTTTAGAGTGAAAGTTCGCGCTGCGGGGTTTTAAAACAAAGGTTTGTGTTTCCGGCGATCTCGTACGGCGACGTAAATAGTACAAATAGTACAGATCGGTGTCTTTCGACCTTTTGTGCAGAGTTCAGCTTCGTGTGTGTGTTGTGCTGCCGACAGACGTGTTTGTTTCATTTCTTTCGTTTTGTGTTTCTGGCGATATTCGCTCAGTCGGTTGCCTATGACGGCGTTATTTTGGTTGCTTACGACAGCTGCTGATCTGCTGACGGTCTGCGGGTTTTGGCCGACCGCGTGCTGCGGGTGTTTCGTGTTGCCGGCAATCAACCGAGGTTGATGCGCGATCGTAAGACGTGTTTCTGATCCCCTAGGGGCGTACAGACTTTTGATCACTTTTTGGAACACCATGCCACGCCGTAGCACAAAGAAAGTGGGCAGCGTTGGAACCTGCCATGTAAAGATACAAAACAGGTCCCCGTCGCACACACAATTCTGCTCCACCATTCAGCTTGATCCATGCTTGCGACTTGTCGGTCGGGGGAAGGGTGCACTAGCGAGCTAGATTTGATCTCTTGCAATAGCCAAGAGGCCGTTTCTGGATGGGCCTCCACCGTTTGGCGTTGTCAAGGGCAAGAACCCTTGTCAGTGTGGAAGCGCGTACCTGATCCGCCGGCTCTCGGCACGTAGTACTCGTCGGGGTTCTGAGCTACCGCGTCTTCTCGATCCTTGCGCCGCAAAGCCCTGTGTTTTGGGGGTTCAAACTGCCCGGCAACGAACCCAGTTTTACTTAAGAACGCCGGCCATTCGCTGCATGACTCCGGAAGGATCACTCTCGCCGTGCTTTTCGCGACGGTTGCCAGTGTTGCTGAACTGAGCCACTTCACCTACCCCCCCTGAAAGTGACTTTAGCTCGATTACCGCGCCGTCGGCGCTGCAGATTATCGCCACAGATTCTTTGTATTTTAACCCAAGTGATTACACTCGATCAGGGTTTGCAGAGGTCATCTGAGCCTCGGCTGGGGGGAAACGTCCTTGGTGGTGACTTCGTCATTGCCGGGGATGCAGGAGAGCTTCCGGGGAACAAAGATATCCTCTGCCTGACGTTCTTGTTCCTGGACACGATGGAGCAGAGATGGAGGACGCGGCTTGTGCTTGCAGCACTTGTGCGGCAGAAGGATCCAGCAACGACAACCAAGTATAGCGGCCCTTCTAGGACATGACCGACCAGAGACAGAACGCTGGGCCCATGGCACGGTACCAGATGCTGAAAGACCCGCCCGACTTCCAACCCAGTTCCTCAGGACCCCCTGCCGGCAGGGAGACCCTGCCGACGCGCTGGACCTCAACGCAACAAGCAGCAACAAGCTCGAACGACTGGGCATAACGCGTCGCAAGCCGAACCAATGTGCCACATTGACAATCGGACGCGTACAAAGCAGACCAGGCACGAACGTGAAGAGAGTGATGATTGAACCGTTGCGCAAAGCAGACCAGTGGCATGAATGACGTAAGTGATACGTGATTGTCATCATACGTGATCCACTGCTCTCCTTCTCGCGCACAGCAGACATAATGGCCGCTGTGTCTAGGCCGCTGCTTCCGGCTCAGCATTCGCTCAAATATCTGAACGCCCCTCAGGTTGCAAGTGCAAGACACTTGCAACAAGTTTACAAACTTCCTTCTCCTGTTCACAGTCCGTGCACTTCAGTCAATCGTGTGGGCAGAATGATAACATTGCGAGGTCTGGATGTGTTTCGAAGTAGGTCGTTCCATCAGTTGCAGCACCGGGAACAAGCCGAACATTCCACTCTCAAGAAGTTCCGATGCATCCTGATGGGCGTTTCCTTGAAATTTCTCAGGCATACACTTGCGGATTCGGGACAATATGGCAGAGACAGTGTTCCTGTCGACGTGAGGTCGTTGCAAGCGTCATTCGCAACCGACGCAATGCGGTTGACCATGTTGTGCATTGAAGGAACTCTAGGATGGCCCCCAAGTAACAGCTGTTGTCCAAGTTTTGAATCCCGCGAAACCTCCCATTTACAACGTTGTTGGCTGCTTCAAGACCACGTGTCACTTTGGCGGTCGCGCACCCCCCAAGGCCTGAGAGGGGGGGGTGACATACTCAAGGTTTTGTCCTGTTGTCCCAGTGGGGAGTGGCCCCGCGCAGCGGAGTTTTTTTTTTTTTTTTTTGAACGGGTTTTTTTTTTTGTGTGCGTTTTCCGCTTTCACCGCCGCCTTCCGCACCAGTGAGCATGCACAGCAGCAGACTACAATCGAAGCGGTCATCCTCGCCTCTTTGGTTGCTGACATACAAGGGGTTTTTGGGGGGTGACATGTTCACGGGGGGGTAGGTATAGGCTAAATATATATAGGCGTACATGTATGATTAGTCTGAAAAAATGACCGAGACAGGCGGTGCAGCTGGAGACAGGAGTTTCTGCTCCGGCTTGGGGGTATCTTGGCGACCGACCTTCCTTTGCGATCACTCATTCCATTGGCGTCTGATTTCATCGCAGGGACGATGCCTTCCACCACTGGCTGGAAGAAAATGCTGGCGTGAGCCCAGCAGGCGTGTTTTGGGCACCAGTCAAAGCCGGTCTGTTTTCAACTTTCAGAAGAGATTCGGGGAAAATCTCTTGCCGAGTGGGCGCGGCTTTATCTTTCCACGCGGTAAGTCCTTCTGTACACGTCTGGCCCAATAGCAAAGAAGCGTCTGCCAAACCGGTTCTTCAAGCTGTATGAGGCCCTTGGGCACGTCGTTCCTTCCGAAGCTCCGCGTCCTCCGCTTGCTGTTCACGTCGCTGTGCTATCCTCTGACGCACTTGCTTTGCCATCTTGACCAGCTCGGCACCGTCAAGGAGGCGTGGTGCAGCATCCTGTGTTGCCTCTGCAAGAATGTGGGTCACCCGCCGGCGGAGCTACCTGACCAGCCGGTGGAGCTACCGGATGCTGACCCGCCAGGGACTGTCCTGGTGAAGAGGAAGGCAAAGGAGTGCCAAGAGCCGAGGACGAAGCTCGTCTTTCAGCTGTAGTGCTGCAACGCAAGGTGCGGATTTCGTGTGCTTTTGAGCGGCCTAGCGCTTCTTCTTTTTTCATCATCATTCATCATCCCGTCTTGCTAGGCTGCTCACAGTCGCTCGAAGATCTTTCTGCCCCTTTTCGCCACCAACTCGCCTGCAGTCCCCGTGCTTGCTGCCATGATGTAGAACATCTTCATCTCGAAAGCTTCCGGTCTCATATGCACATCGCCCACTTGCCTGCGGTTTCCGTCCCTCGTATGCTTATGCTTGGCACTTCTTGGGCCAGACAGTGGTCAACATGGTCGCCCATGGGCCAGTCAGGGGTCCACCAGTGGTCGAACCCAAAATACTAGTGTCTATTTCGATCACACTCTACAACGCTCTACTACCCGGCGTGGAAGGCCCGCGTCGCAACAGTTCGAAGGGCGTATGGCAGCAGAATCCGCGCATGGGGACCGATCGGTATTGCGGCCGAGCATGCGAAAAAGCTCGGTATGCGATGGACGGAAGATTTCGACAACGCCGAGGACGAGGCAGGGAACGTGCTGGGGCTGGTGCGACAAAGCAGGGGGGAGCGAGGGCACACGCTGAGAAGGGTGATTCGCGGCTGGCGACTAGGGGGGCTTGAGAAGAGGCGGGTAGACTTCGAAGATTACGTCGCGACGAATGCCTCAGTACGTGCTGGATTACTTTCAGAAGCTGCAAGAGTCGCTCCTTGCCTTGGGGTTCGATCTCCCGAGCGATGCACTGCTCCCAAGGATGAAAAGGTGATTACAGACGGAGGCCTCTTCACGACGGCTAGTGAGTTGTACGCCTGTGGGGCCGTTGACGAGGTCATCATGGAGCCCGTGCATCGCCTGGGCTGCACCTTGCTGACAAAGCCGTCCAAACTGTCTAACGCTGACGGCTGCACGGGACGTTGCCGAGGTCGTGGCTGGGTCGGTGATGACGGAGTCACATGCTGCCAAGCTGTGGGAAGGTGACGGGCTGTGCAGACGCTGTGTCGAGCCGACGGAGGAAACCCTGGGCCACATTTGGTGGCAATGCCGAGCATACGAACGGATCCGAGTGCAACACCAGTATGCCGAAATTGTTGGCGCGGATCGCTCGACTTGGCCCCGTGCCTGCAAGAACACGGGATTCTGCCGAAGGGAAGTCGAGTCAACATCGAAGTGCACACTATCATGGCGGAAGTCATGCACGAGAGACGACGGCTGGAGAGAGAAGGAAGAGACCGACCCTTGGAGACAACTGCACCCTGACGACTGCCCCCCGCGCCGGCTGAATTTCGAAGCGATCGCTGACCGGGGACCTTCGCGGCGGTCGGAGGAGAGAGGTGGTTCCGGGCGCTGCAGTATTGGCTGGATGGGATGTGCTGATCGGTGGCGGGTGACGTCTCGACGGCAGAGCTCGCCATCGACTTCGGAGTATACACCGGATTGGACCTTCCAGGCAATGTCGTAGCAACGACGGACGGGACACCGTTGAGCATGCGTGCGAGGGTACTCGCAAGGCTTTTGAAAACCGTCGGGGATGCGCTGGAGCGAACGGCGACGAACCGCCTCTGCCGGGAAGGAAACTGGAGAAGATAGGGTCGCTGAGAACGGTGGGAGCCCCGCCGTGCCTCACGGGGTACGAGATGAGGCCAATCTTCCGTGGTGGTACGGAGACGATGGAAGTGCTCGAGACGCAGCTGACGACGGCTCGGCACGAGTTCAACGGCGAGGCGTGGGGGATGGATCTTTTCCCGACGTACGGGGGTGGAAGGGCGGAGCGTGCGGCGAGATGGGCGGTGTTCAACGACGCTACGGAGAAGAGGAAAGGCAAGAAGTCTGCAGTCGTCGGAGGGGATCCGTGGTACGTGCCGGAAGGGGTTCCCCGACACGAAAAGTGGGGTGAGCGGGTGTGCCACGAGCCACCAAAAGGTGAAGTGCGACCTGCAAGCGCTGGGGCAAGTCGGTGGCGTGGTGCTGTAAGGCCCACCACAAGGAAGACGACGGCCTTGCGGTGAAGTTCTGCGCGCAGCACCGCCTGACGCAATGCGCGACGTGCAAGACGGTAGCAGGGTGCTGCCGCAACGGACACCACCGGTGCCTTGATCATGGCATGCCGACGTGTGCGCACTGCAGCCGGCTTGCGGACTTGCGGAGTCGAAGGCCCAAACTGTGCTGTCGGAAGGGGCATCACCGGGCGGCCGTGGCGAGAGGAGAAGAAGCAGCATCGAAGAAGAGGAAGGCGGAGCTGGAGGGCCCCGCGCCAGCGCCGAGACAGGCGAAGCGTGAGAACGTGGTGCTCGTTCTGCAAGAAGCAGAGGAAGGCGAGCGAGAACCCGCAACATCAACGCCGACATCAGCAGCGAAGGTCGGGAAGACGGCGCCAACGCCAGCGAAGAAGCGGCAATCGGACTCCGCGGCGAAGCCGGTACCAAAAAGACGCAAAGGACGCGTGGATGTGCCACGACCATCGCCCAGGCGCCGAAAAGAAGCAGAAGTCGACGCGCAACCGATGAACCTCGACGAGCAATCGAAGAAGAAGCGAAGCACCAAACGCGCGCCTGAGCGCGACTATCAAGGCGAGCTAAAGAGGCGAAAGCATGACTAATCACGTGCGAAGAGATGGTAATCGTGGTAAACTTTCTTTTTGTTCCTTTTACGGCTATTCTCTCCTTTTATGCGTCTTTTGCTCTCTATTGCTGGGAATACCGGTATTCCTGGACTTTTGGTGCTGAAGGAAGGGATGAATCCGTTCACTTCACCCCCCACGTGGCGCTCGAGATAACCGCGCCGTCGGCGATGCAGATTATCGCCACAGATTCTTTGCATTCTAATCCAAACGATTACACTCGATCAGGGGCTAGGTGAATTGGCTCATGAACTTCGTTGTCACAATCGAAATCAGAATACCCGTTTAAAAAACTTTGTAACTGGCGGTCTCCTCGGGTATGTCTAGGTATCTGAGGTTTACAGGTCCGCAACTTCCCACAGAGACAGGTGCTTAAACAGAAGAAGATCGAGCAGCTCGAAAGCAGCACCGAAGGACAAGTCCATGAGCTACTACCCAGCCTTGGTAACGAGCCCATCGAGCTACTACCCAGCCTTGGTAACGAGCCCATCGACTTCTACCCAGCCTTGGTAACGAGCCCATCGACTACTACCCAGCCTTGGTAACGAGCCCATCGAGCTACTACCCAGCCTTGGTAACGAGCCCATCGATTACTACCCAGCCTTGGTAACGAGCCCATCGACTACTACCCAGCCTTGGTAACGAGCCCATCGACTACTACCCAGCCTTGGTAACGAGCCCATCGTCCTTCGCAAGCTCCACATCTCCCGAGGCTGATCGCATAGTGACAGAGAGGTTGAAAAGTGGGGGGGAGATTTAGATTGTCTGACACCGGTGAGTGTGTCAGAGATAGAGCTGCGTCCAGTTCTCAATCGATCGCCTCTACTGGGGGGAGGGATGATCGAGACATCTGGCCTATTCGGGATCGTCCAAGCTTCGAATACTACCCGCAGGCTGCTTTCTATTTGCTCGGATCGTTCAGGTTGAGGGCAAAAATGAAGCACGCTGTGTGTACGAGTCAAAAAAGCGACCGAGAAGGTCGGTAATGAAGGAACCACGAGCGCTTCATACGAGATGGTCAGTGGGATTGCAGCCGTGTTTCCTGGCTTCGGGAAATTGCGCTGCGGCCGCGGGCTTGGATCCTGCGCTTTCGAGCCTTTGATGAACGCCGCCAGGTCGCCGGCTGTCTGCAACCGCGTGAACGACATGGTTCCTCCTGTGGTTTCTCTGCTTCTTTTGTGTAAGCACCTGCTTTGAAGGAGATACTCGAGGAGGCCGTCAGTTGCAAGATCTCGTGAGACTGGGTTCAGTTGTAGGTGCAAGCGTCACACAGAAAGTGACGTGGCTCTTCTTTGCACAGCCGTTTGCTTGCGTGTTTGTGTGCCATCGGGTGCAGGCATACAGGTCGACCACCGATGTTACTGTGGGAGAGAGTGGCTTAAAAGCAATGATACAACATCAGGCGAGGTTGGAACAGGATGGTGCGTTCGATGGACCTTGAATGTGGCGATTTCCCAATCGTGATTCACACTCCTCAGTGTGGATTGATGAGCATACTTTCGAACCCCCCAACCCCAAGTTTGCTCGGAGGAAGCTCTCACCGACCTCCTGTTGGAGATCCGGATTGGGCATTTCACGCTGACAGCACGACTGGGCTGGTTCTGCCCACCTATTTATTCAGAGTTATATGTTTTCAGCAGAAACCTTCGGGCTCCCTGTCCGTTGTTTGGTCGTTTGACTTCTTCGTCGAGTTGGTTCGTCCCGGCACTGCTTTGTCTTGTGTTTGAGCCAGCCATGCTACCAAAGCTGCCATCGAGTTCTTTGGGGCAACCCCGTCGTAAGGGCAGCCCTCCGCGGCGCAGCAGGCAAACTTACGAATCGGCACAAAGAGCTCTGGTCACGTGACTGGGCGGGCATGTTGTTGTAGTGCTAAAACGGAAAAGCAGCCGTGCATTTTTTCTTCCCTTGAGAACGCTGCGCGTATGGATGGGGAGGGTCAAACCAGATGAAGGGGAGGGGGGGGACGCGGCTGGTCTTTGATCCACATACGGGTGCGCGTCTGAGCGCAACTTTCTGACGCAACGGGCGCGGTGAAGACGCTCGAATCTCTCGCCCTGCTTTTTCGATGCCTTCTCCGCTTGATTGGTGCGCCAGGCCCAAAATGTATTGACGACAGCTGCTGACAGTCCTTGGAGCGCAACTTTCTGACGCAACGGGCGCGGTGAAGACGCTCGAATCTCTCGCCCTGCTTTTCGATGCCTTCTTTCGCTTGATTGGTGCGCCAGACGGAAATGTTTTGACGACACTTGCTGACAGTCCTTGGAGCGTAACCTTGAAGGCTGCGCGGGTTTCTAGTCCCAGAAAAACAAACAAACTAAAGAAAAAGGCGCTGAGTACGCGATGTTGCCAGGCCTCTCCAGTGTGTCTGTCGCAGTCGCCATGGGTATCCACGGATTATGAGTACCATCCTGATATTTCGCAACTGGCAGCCTCCTCAAGTATCTCCTGCAAAAGCAGGTGCTTTTGCAATCGCGGTCTTTTTTGTTTCTCCACTTCCGATGTGAACGCACGCGGGAAGTGGCAACAGCTGATGAGCTGGACAACCAGTGGTCGAACTGCCTGCCCCATGGGCAGACCACTGTAAAACGAGTGGTCGAACAGTGGTCAGCGCCGGTCAACTCCGAACTGAATGGCGTCATAAAATGAGGTCGGGGCATTGTGCATCAGACAGCCCGCCAAACAGGCCCCAACAAGGGGGTCCACCGACACTGGTGCAAACAGGATGGGCTTTATTCCGCGCAGGGATTACCCACAACTGAGATCTAACACTGGTGTAAGTGAGCCGGTCCGTCCCCTCTTGATAGACCGTGATAGACCGAAGAATGTTGAAGTATGGCTAATACAGCACCGGGCAATTCGATGCAGCTCTAGGGACTAGGGATGGACCTGATAGACCGTGGTGGACCGTGATTCACTGTGATAAACAGCGGCAGGCACTTCGATGCAGGTTCGAGAGATAGGGACGGACCGGCTCAGGTGCAAGCAGGCTCAGGGGGGCACAGGAAGGTGCCCAAATCGAATCCAGCCAGACAAACGGCAGAAGTATGCGAGTCCACGCGGATACAGCAGCGGTGTTCAGGATCTGCGAACGCTTGAAAAGGGCAAGTGATTTATGTTCCCGACTTTTTTTTTCTTGACGGACGACCAACAGCAGCCGGTCGCGGAACGGGAAACCGTACGTTCGGGGGGGCCTGCACCTCGCCTTCAAATGGCAGCATGAATACTTCTGCAAAAAGCAATCGAGACGTCGGTGTGTGTGGTGGACCTGGAGGACCCTGTGTTGTAGCCTGGTCTAACAGGGCTGCGATGCTGGCTCGCGTGTGGTGACCCCTGGTCTTAGAACTTTGGAGCTCCGCAAGAGGATCGGCAACGTCTCGATTTATTGGGGTTTGCACACGAATGAACACAGTGCTCGCGCGACACGCACGGGCGCGGTTCTGACCCACCCAACGCCTGGAAGTTTGCAACACAGCATGCGCTTGCCTTCAGATTTCCAGCCACGCTTTCTCAGTAAAAAGGGCCTCTTGGCATCGTCTACACTATGCTACCTTCGACGGGTCCTGACGTACCCGTCGAAGGAGATGACAGCGATCGAGAGCGTTGGTTGTGTTCAAAAAGGCGTTCGAGCTGGCGCAGAGGTTCCCGTCAAAGGCCGAAGACAGGGACACCGATGCCGGCCTCCGCTCCAAGAACTTGCTGACGAAGTTCGGGACGCGACGAATGCGGTATGTTCTCTGACACACGGGCCTGACCTTCCCAGCGGCTACGGAGCCCCGGCACTGTACGATGTCATCACGCCGCCAACACTATCAAAACGCTAGCTGTCCGAGAGGAAGTGGTGGTGGGTTTCAATCCTTGAAACCACGGACACGCAAGCGCGGAAACCTGAGTGTCGGCAGACAAAAAATGTGGGCGTGTGCTACACGACGACCTTCCGCAGCAGGTGCCGGAGCTGTCTTTGTCCTCCATGCCGCTGGAGAGCGCGGTGTCGTACAACTTCTTGCAGAGATTCGTCGCGTATCGGTCGCCCTTCAACGCGAATTTTAGCGCTTAGACTTGCTTGTCCACGGTTGAGAAAAAGGAGATGGAGCGGGGAGATTGCAAGATACGTGCCCAACGCGGCTTTGGCCCCGTCTGCGCCGTGCTTCGGTCTTTCAACCCACGGACACGCAACGGCGGGCGATCGTCAGCGCGGAAACATGAGTGTCGGCAGACAGGACAGCGTGAGTGCTACAAGACAACCTTTCGCAGCAGGTGCCGGATGCTGTCTTTGTCCTCCATCCCGCTGGAGAGCGCGGTATCGTACAACTTCTTGCAGAGGTCCGTCGCGTACCGGTCGCCCTTCAACGCGAAGGGCGCGGCCGTCTGCGCCACGGTGGTGAACACCCTCGACCCGCCCTCGATGGGCAACCCGCTCGAGGTGAACCGGTCGATGGTCCGGCCAGCGCCCTGCAGGTCGTGCGTGGTGTTGAAGGCGCTCGCCAAACCCTCGTAGCAAGCCTCGTCGGCCTGCTCCTTCTTCTCCGCCATGCGGACCACCTGGTCGGACCCGACGGCGTCCCCTTGGTGCGCGCACGCGTACGACAACGCGCCGTGCACGTCGGCGCCCTGCGCCTGCCCGAAGCCGGACCTCTCCATGCGCTGCAGCACCTGCCACGCCTTCCTTCCCCCCAGGCTCCCCCTCGCGACGCTCACGTACGACTTCCGGTCGATCGACCCGCCGAAGCCCAGCTCCGGCGCCTTTTCGAGCAGCGCCCGCGCGAAGGCGTTGGCCGCGGGCGCCGAGGACAGCGTCGAAAAGGTGGCCTCGACGACGTTCGCCGCCGGCGCCCGCGCGGCGGCGGGCGTGCTCCCCCCGGCCGCCGTCGAACCCGAAGCCGAAACTGACGGCTCGACCGGGACGAAGTCCTCGGGGTGGGCCGCAAAAAACCGGAGCGCCTGCAGGGCGAGGCTGTGCTGGCCGGTGCGCGCGTAGGCTCCGACGATTTCTCCTGCGTGGGAGGGTTGTGGTTGGGGGTCTGGTACTAGGGAGACTGGAGAGAAGCAGGAATAAGTGTGAAATCGGAGGGTTCGCCTGCAGGACCTTTTTTAAGAGTGAAAGTTCGCTTGAAACTCCGGGGTTTTAAAGCCTCCGTGTGACCTTTTTTGTGATTCTGCAGATGCTGCGAGCTGCATTCGTAGTAAAACGAGTGGTCGGCCTCTGTAAAACGAGTGGTCGGCCACTGTAAAACGAGTGGTCGGCCACTGTAAAACGAGTGGTCGGCCACTGTAAAACGAGTGGTCGGCCACTGTAAAACGAGTGGTCGGCCTCTGTAAAACGAGTGGTCGGCCTCTGTAAAACGAGTGGTCGGCCTCTGTAAAACGAGTGGTCGGCCTCTGTAAAACGAGTGGTCGGCCTCTGTAAAACGAGTGGTCGGCCTCTGTAAAACGAGTGGTCGGCCTCTGTAAAACGAGTGGTCGGCCACTGTAAAACGAGTGGTCGGCCTCTGTAAAACGAGTGGTCGGCCTCTGTAAAACGAGTGGTCGGCCACTGTAAAACGAGTGGTCGGCCTCTGTAAAACGAGTGGTCGGCCTCTGTAAAACGAGTGGTCGGCCACTGTAAAACGAGTGGTCGGCCTCTGTAAAACGAGTGGTCGGCCTCTGTAAAACGAGTGGTCGGCCACTGTAAAACGAGTGGTCGGCCTCTGTAAAACGAGTGGTCGGCCTCTGTAAAACGAGTGGTCGGCCACTGTAAAACGAGTGGTCGGCCACTGTAAAACGAGTGGTCGGCCTCTGTAAAACGAGTGGTCGGCCTCTGTAAAACGAGTGGTCGGCCTCTGTAAAACGAGTGGTCGGCCTCTGTAAAACGAGTGGTCGGCCTCTGTAAAACGAGTGGTCGGCCTCTGTAAAACGAGTGGTCGGCCACTGTAAAACGAGTGGTCGGCCTCTGTAAAACGAGTGGTCGGCCTCTGTAAAACGAGTGGTCGGCCACTGTAAAACGAGTGGTCGGCCTCTGTAAAACGAGTGGTCGGCCTCTGTAAAACGAGTGGTCGGCCACTGTAAAACGAGTGGTCGGCCTCTGTAAAACGAGTGGTCGGCCACTGTAAAACGAGTGGTCGGCCTCTGTAAAACGAGTGGTCGGCCACTGTAAAACGAGTGGTCGGCCTCTGTAAAACGAGTGGTCGGCCACTGTAAAACGAGTGGTCGGCCTCTGTAAAACGAGTGGTCGGCCTCTGTAAAACGAGTGGTCGGCCACTGTAAAACGAGTGGTCGGCCTCTGTAAAACGAGTGGTCGGCCTCTGTAAAACGAGTGGTCGGCCTCTGTAAAACGAGTGGTCGGCCTCTGTAAAACGAGTGGTCGGCCACTGTAAAACGAGTGGTCGGCCTCTGTAAAACGAGTGGTCGGCCACTGTAAAACGAGTGGTCGGCCTCTGTAAAACGAGTGGTCGGCCTCTGTAAAACGAGTGGTCGGCCTCTGTAAAACGAGTGGTCGGCCTCTGTAAAACGAGTGGTCGGCCACTGTAAAACGAGTGGTCGGCCACTGTAAAACGAGTGGTCGGCCTCTGTAAAACGAGTGGTCGGCCTCTGTAAAACGAGTGGTCGGCCTCTGTAAAACGAGTGGTCGGCCTCTGTAAAACGAGTGGTCGGCCTCTGTAAAACGAGTGGTCGGCCTCTGTAAAACGAGTGGTCGGCCTCTGTAAAACGAGTGGTCGGCCTCTGTAAAACGAGTGGTCGGCCTCTGTAAAACGAGTGGTCGGCCTCTGTAAAACGAGTGGTCGGCCTCTGTAAAACGAGTGGTCGGCCTCTGTAAAACGAGTGGTCGGCCTCTGTAAAACGAGTGGTCGGCCTCTGTAAAACGAGTGGTCGGCCTCTGTAAAACGAGTGGTCGGCCTCTGTAAAACGAGTGGTCGGCCTCTGTAAAACGAGTGGTCGGCCTCTGTAAAACGAGTGGTCGGCCTCTGTAAAACGAGTGGTCGGCCTCTGTAAAACGAGTGGTCGGCCTCTGTAAAACGAGTGGTCGGCCTCTGTAAAACGAGTGGTCGGCCTCTGTAAAACGAGTGGTCGGCCTCTGTAAAACGAGTGGTCGGCCTCTGTAAAACGAGTGGTCGGCCTCTGTAAAACGAGTGGTCGGCCTCTGTAAAACGAGTGGTCGGCCTCTGTAAAACGAGTGGTCGGCCTCTGTAAAACGAGTGGTCGGCCTCTGTAAAACGAGTGGTCGGCCTCTGTAAAACGAGTGGTCGGCCTCTGTAAAACGAGTGGTCGGCCTCTGTAAAACGAGTGGTCGGCCTCTGTAAAACGAGTGGTCGGCCTCTGTAAAACGAGTGGTCGGCCACTGTAAAACGAGTGGTCGGCCTCTGTAAAACGAGTGGTTGGCCTCTGTAAAACGAGTGGTCGGCCTCTGTAAAACGAGTGGTCGGCCTCTGTAAAACGAGTGGTCGGCCTCTGTAAAACGAGTGGTCGGCCACTGTAAAACGAGTGGTCGACCACTGGTCGGACCCGACGGCGTCCCCTTGGTGCGCGCACGCGTACGACAACGCGCCGTGCACGTCGGCGCCCTGCGCCTGCCCAAAGCCGGACCTCTCCATGCGCTGCAGCACCTGCCGCGCCTCCCTTCCCCCCACCGGTGGTCGACCACTGTGGACCACGGGGCAAGACTAGAGCACCCGACCACTTGCTTTACACAGGTCGCCCATGGGCTAGGCAGTGGTCGACGACTGGTCGGGTACAAGCCCGGAAGAAGAGTTAGTTGTCGACAACTTGATTGAGCCGGTCCATCCCTACCTCTTGGAACTCTGCCTGCCGCTGTTTATCTCAGTGAATCGCGGTCCACCACGGTCTATCAGGTCCATCCCTATCCCCTAGAGCTGCATCGAATAGCTCAGAGCTGCTTTCTTCGGTCTATCACGGTCTATCAAGAGGGGATGGACCGGCTTATTGATTGTGTTGTCATTCAGATGCAAATCTAAAGCCGCCCGCGTCAAATATTTTGTCAAGCGCCATGAAGGCAGGCGAGAGAGCACTTCTTGTTAAGCAGCGGCTGCCAAAACTTGCCGTGACCTATGATCGAAGCAAGAGGAAAAGAGAACGAAATTGTCTAAAAGAGAATGGGGGGTAGACGATATTTTTTGACCCTCGTAGCTCGCTGGCGCGTCAGGCGGATGCTGAGGAAGAAGTGTGAAAACGGGAAGAGCGGAGCAATACCGGCGGCGTCAGGCAACATCTTCACGTGCGTCTCCTGCATTTTCTCGACTGCGTTGGCGGCGTCTTCGATGGCGCCGATGCGACAGAGGACGGCCACGAGGGTCGAGTATGTCTTCGGGCCCACCTGCCCCTTCGCTTCGGCGAGGAGCAGAAAGTACTCCCAAAAGTCGCTCGCGACCGAGCTGGGGTCACGCGCCGCGCCGGCCAGCACGGCCTTCCGGTACCTGCCCAGCAGGAACTTCGCGCACTGATCGTCGGACCACGCCCGGAACGTGCTGCCGGCCGTCGCCGGCGCCCGCTGGCCCTGGCCCCGCTTGGGGCCGCGGTCGCTGCGGTTGGGCGGCAGCGGCGGCGGCGTCCCGACGGTCCATTCGGGGCCTTCGTCCTTCGCGGCACGCTGCCCCACCGCCGCGGGCGCCGCCGGCGGAGCTGCCATCGGGGCTGCCGGCGCGGCGGCCGGCTGGCTCTGCACCTTCGCCGCTGCCCACGGCATGCGGCCGGACGCCCCGCGCAGGACGACGCGGCTCATCGGGGCTGCCGGTTGTCGGACGGGGGCTCCCCCCCGCTGCTTCCACCCCCCTCCTTTCCCTTTGCCTTGTTGATGTTGTATCGGCACTCGTGTCAAATAGATGAACGCTAGATTGAGTGTCTTGTTCGGCTAGCCTCGGGTGGAGTTTAGCCTCAGAAGCTGAAATCAAAATGCGGATCCTGTTGACGTTTGCCAGCCAGCGGTGCATCCTCAGACCTGGAGCTGGGAAGAACTGTAAAAAGAATGAAGGAAGGGCGCAAACAAAACAGTCCTGGCCAAGAAAGCCCAGACAAGCGGTGTGTCGTTCCGTAGTGGGGCAAGGGTACGGAGAGAGCGCAAGGAGAGGTGGCTGAGAGGGAAACGAGGACGGATGAAGCTGCCCACAGTGTGCAGCATTGTGTAGTTTTTGGGTACATTACCCACATGAATTAGCAGGTACCTTCTCGTAGGTCAGGTTACTTTGTGACGTCGTCGTCACCTGCCATTACGCCGTAAGATCGAGTACTTGTGAAGTTAACGGGGCTAGGTCGTCTTGTACTTCTGATGGATGAATTCACGAGCGAGCAGGCACGCTTGACTGTGAGCATGAGAGACCAAGGTCCTAATAGTCCATGGGACCTGGTTTTGGTCTACCGACCACTCGTAGCATACCGGAAACTACGGCTACCTATTCTTCCTGAGTAATGAGACCACCACGAGACTTCTCCGCGCGCGAGTGTTCTGCGTGACACGTGGGTTGGATGCCAAAGAGCTAAAGACGCCTTAGCGCTGCATCGGCTAAGTATCAGGCGCGGTACAAGAATCTCTCTCTGGCGTGCACTCGGTCAAGATCCGCGACAAGCTTGCAAGGCATTCCTCATTCAAGGAGAATAATTGCAATCATCGATCCTCATCACAAAAGATTTCCCATCCTCTTCAAGATAGGTAGCCGGAAGGCTCTCAAACTCGTAGTGTAGTGCGCGTGCAGCCTAGGACATGTAGGAGCATCACAGACCTGCTATTGGCTCGCTCTTCCGCGCGCTATAAGTCGCGCGCGGCGTAGGGAAAGCGTGAAACGGGCTGGTCATGATTCCAGATCCCCTGCGGGACACTCGGGACACGCGGGAGTCAGGATCTGTACGCGCTGGCTGCTCGCGCACTCAAAGCTCGACTCAAACGCTTAGTCTCGAATATGGCAAGGGGAGGTAGGCGCACCTGCTTCACGAACAGCTTTTCGAGCTGACACTCAATCTGCTGCTGCGTCAGCGTCTATCTTGCATGACCAAACCCTCCCACTGTTGACGTCGTCTCATGGTGAGTCTACAACGAAGGCTCGTCGCTGGTAGCACGGTGAACAGTTCCGAGCACCTCCAGCGAACGTGCAGGGGTACACTGTAGGCCGACTGTAAGTTGCACGTTGAGGCGTCGTGATGCGTGCCGGTTTTCGTCAGGCCTGCGGGATCGCCACCTCGAAGACTATCGGCGGATTCTTCGGCTCGTACCGCAAGTTGCACGTTGAGCAGTTGACGAAGCGGGTGGTCCCGTTCGTGGTGATGCCGTAGCCCTCGTGGATGTGGCCGAACAGGTGGTACTTCGGCTTCACCCGTGTCGTGACGTGCCGCAAAAGGTCGACGCAGCCAGCACGGTCATCTGCCGGGAGGGGTTGTTGGTGTGTGCTCACCTCTTACCTCCTCGTCCATTGTATTGGTAGACACGCGAGGCTGCTGTGTCCCCCTGGACAAGGTCGCGAGTGGACTGGTCCCCATTCGATAAATTCTGGAACATTGCGCAGTTTTGGGACCAACGTGTTTGGATACTCATCAAATTTCTTCCCCGACTGGTCGGCCGGGTGGCAGACCAAACTGGGCAGCTAGCTGGAAGAATTGGCCGGCCGGCTGACTGTCGTTCAGTAAGCACTTGACCACGAGCCGGGATTACTGGTACTGCCTTTCATGCGTGTTTTTGTATAAGCACCTGCTTTGTAGGAAATTCTTGAGGAGGCTGCCAGCTGCAAAAGATCAAAGGAGGTAAATGTGCTGTAGCCCACACGAAACACAGGTGAACTGGGTTTTAGTGGCGGGCGTAAGCGTTCAACAAAAAAGACCCACTTTGTTGGTGGTCGGTGGGCCAGTTCCCCGTAGTTCCCCCGTAGTTCAACATGGGGTGTCTTTTTTTTTTTTCGTTTCTTGTTTTTTTGCTGAGTGCTTCAGGAATGCAGCCTTGGGTCCTGGAGAGCATTTCTAAGCTACTTTACACTTTTTCGTCACAAAATAAGGACAATTTCGGGTAATTCGAGCGTATCAAGATCAAAGACCCCAGGAGACAAGCCACCTGGTCCAGGCCAAAATCGGTGAATTTCGGGGGGTAATTCCTTTGTGGCGACCACTTTCTGCAGTCGGCCCTGGCGAAGGTGGGGCGGAATTACGGCCCCAACTTGCGCAGAGCGGCCATGTGCTATGCGTGCCCCGAAGAGGAAGGAATAGGATGAGAAGGAAGGACAGACTGCGAGTCACGGTTTGACAGGTAGTGACAGGATCAGCTGCGGTAAGGAGAGCAGGAAATGTTCTACCAGAGGCCCCGCGCCGGCCGGGTTTCGAAGCGATCGCGGGACCGCAGACCTTCGCGGCGGTCGGAGGAGAGAGGTGGTTCCGGGCGCTGCAGTATTGGCTGGATGGGATGTGCTGGTCGGTGGTGGGTGACGTCTCGATGGCAGAGCTCGCCGTCGACTTTGAAGTGTGCACCAAACTAGATCTTCCGGGCAGTGTCGTAGCGACGACGGACGGGACACCGTTGAGCATGCGTGCGAGGGTACTCGCAAAACTTTTAAAACCCGTCGGGGATGCGCTGGAGCGAAACGGCGACGGACCGCTTCTGCCAGACAGGAAACTGGAGAAGATAGGGTCGCTGAGAACGGTGGGAGCCGTGCCTCACGAGATGAGGCCGATCTTCCGTAGACAATGGAAGTGCTCGAGACACAGCTGACGACGGCACGAGTTCAGCGACGAGGCGTGGGGGATGGATATTTTCCCTACGTGTGGAGGTGGAAGGGCAGAGCGTGCGGCGAGATGGGCGGTGTTCAACGCTACGGAACACGAAAAGTGGAGTGAGCGGGTGTGCCACGAGCACCAGAAAGTGAAGTGCGGCGTGTGAAAGCGCCGGTGCAACCTGGACGAGCAATCGAAGAAGAAGCGAGGCACCAAACGCGCGCCTGAGCGCGACGATCAAGTCGAGCTAAAGAGGCGAAAGAATGACACATCACGTACGAAGAGATAACCGCGACACCGCAAATCGCCACAGATTATTTGCATTCTAACCCAAACTATCAGAGGCGGTCGCGGTCGAAGACGGCAACCCGAGCGAGGAGCAAGGTTGATAACCAGAATGACAGTCATAATGGCCATGCTGAAGGCAAGGTTGCGTTGCAGGAGGAGAAACTGGTGCTTGGCCGAGGATAAGATGGCTATGGCGGCAGGGGCAGAACAAAGAGACAGCGAGTCCTTCTTGTGGGGTCGTCCCGCCTTCGCAGTCCCAGGACCTCCGCCCACTTGCATACAGCCGTCGACTGGCCTTTCCCAAGAGGACGAGTTGGAATGCAGGTACCATCTCCGGAGAGCTTCCGGTTTCTCCCAGAGTAGAGGAGCTGATGCAAACGCCACCTGGGCTTCTGAACGTGATTGCAGATCACCTTCTTGCCCAAACCCAAGAGGGATTGGAGTGTCGGAATGGCGCGCAAGGAGAGGCTCTGGCTTGTTTGCTTCTTTCACTGGCGAGAGGGAGACTTCGGACACGGCAAAGCCTTGGGTTCTTCGGGCTCTGCATCGTTCTAGCGTTATTTGTGGATTAGAAGGTTAGTTAGGACGTTCTGTTCCAGAGATCGTAGAGCAGTTTGCCGACAACAACATTAGCCTTGAATGGCATGCTTCGAGTGAGGGCATGCAGTTTATCAAGAAGTAACTTCTTGTCAGCTTCCCTTCCATGCGGACAGTAACTTCTTATCAGCTTCCCTTCCATGCAGACAGTAACTTCTTATCAGCTTCCCTTCCATAAGACAAGTTGGACTATTTTCGTCTATCACCGCTCTTGATTGCGTGCTGCCAATTTTATCTGTGGGATGTCCAAGATATTCTGCAGATCTCGATCGGTCAGGCCTCTGCCATCCGTCACGATAACGCGATTATTTTCAAGGACCAGTACACGCAATGGTGGCAACTGTGCTTTTCCTACAGTCCTCTTGGGGAACGTTGAAGGGGGCCCGGTAGCGAGCTTTACTTAGGTTCCTGCAAGCGTGAGCCAACCGACTTCTGCGAGTCCTGCGATAGCGTTCGAGTCTACTTTCCAACGAATCCTTCATGCCACGGCGTCACGAAAGCACCACCCCCTGTCGACACCCCGAAGGCTCCATTTTTCAAAAGGCTTGGCCCTTCTGTGGAAAGCCCAAGCAAGACGAACCGTTTTGCTCACTCCAAAGCTCCGGTTTGGCGCCGGTGCGTGGCGTTTGAAGAATCCACTCAGTGCTCCCGCTAACGAAAAAGTGCGAGGAATTCCTCAAAAAAAAAAGAGGCTCGAAAAAAGAGGGTGAGGAATTCCTCATGAGGAATTCCTCACCTTTTTCCCATTGGTGGTATCGTGTAGCCAAAGCACTGCATCACGGTCTACTCTCTGCTGGGCATGGTGGGCTGGCGGGTAGAAGTTGGGGGCTGGAGCCAGAAAGAGAGTCGAGGCTCAGAAGCAGCCCCGGATTTCTTGACAGATTCTCTCCGAGTCGACACAAGTGCCTTGTTCCATGTGATCTCTGGTCTGCATCTACTCGTGGCAATGATTTACCAGCACACAGTATTGAGTGGTGGTTGAATTTGAAATGGGCTGTTGCCTTTAGGAATGTGCAGTGCTTATTGTGACAACCCGACTGAGAAGTGCAAACTTTCTCCACCTGTACCGTACCGTTCGCCGGGGGGCAGACCCCCCCGGACTCCCCTTGAAAGATTCTAGTGCTCCCCTGGAGAAAAGCTTCTCGGTCTCAGAAAGTTGGTCGAGAAACCGAGGCAGAAACGAAGCTAACAACCTGTGCAGCACGGGGGAAAAAAAATTGGAGGCACAAAAAAAAAAAAGTCCAAAAGCAGGTTTTGGAATTCCTCAGAGCACTGAATCCACTACAAAAAAAAAAAAAGAGAGAGACACCCCAAGGTCTGTTCCCCGTAGTTCCCCTGGCTATACCGACCACACCATTTGTAGTTGTATTGTTTCTCCCCCTCTAGCCTCCTTCGAAGTAAGCACCCTCGAGTATTTCCTGTTAGCATCACCGCTAGTCATTGTCTGACCCGGGCGTTTCCCACCCTGAAAGGACCCTGAAAGACCCCTTTTTTTCCAAAAAAAGGGGAATGCAAAAACAAGACAGAACCACCTCCCACAAGGCAATTCCTTTCGGTTTGGAGCTCGTAGAGCTGCACCCTTTTTCTTTGCAACTATCTCCACTGCGCGGTGGAAGGGGCTGGCACAAGCCATCTTCAACTCGTGCAGAATGTCTGCACGTCGAAGCCCACGAGCTGCAAACCGGTGTTGCAGCTGCAACTACCGAAGCAGTCGATTTCCCAAATCAACAAATGCAGCTAGTCTTCTGCGAAGAAAACGCAAAATAGAAAAACATGAGTGCGAAAAGTGAAACAGACGGTGGAGGACTCCACACGTTGTCACCGGCCTGCCTGTTGCAGACGCGTCTGCGAAAACAGACTTTGGAGGCGCAGGCGCCGACGTCATGCTGCCGATACTGGCCTTGGCGGGGGGAAAATCTTAGTTTCGTGTTCAGGCGCTACTTGCCTCTCATGTGGTTGATGCTAGCATCAAGTCTTCTTCGCGGAATGCAGAGTCTTATTTTCTGTTCTTTTCTTTCTCTCGTTGTCGACAACTTCTTTTTTCTCCTTCTACTTTCTTTACCATGGTCTTTTTGGACTTTCTGGTGTCGTAGAGTAGTTCTTCTTTCTCTATGCTGCCCACGTCGATGTTCGTTTAGCATTGAGTTCTTTTAAGTACATGAACCACGTGGATTAACATGCACTGCCTTGAAAGTCAGGTTATCGGATGACGTCGTCACCTGCCATTGCGTCGTCAAGGTCGAGCATTTGTGGAGCTAGCGGGGTTTGGCTTTCTTGCGATTCCAGAGACTGAGTCGGCGAGTACGAGGGCGGGCACGTGTGTCCGTTTTTCGCTTTCGAGGGCATTGGCGTGCCCGTGGTCCCCGGTCGTTTCTGAGAGCTGCTTGCCCTCGGTACCTTCTTCTTCCTTCGATGCACCCCTGAGTCGGGGGTGGTCGCCTTCGTCTTCTTCCGCTTGCGGCCGGCGATCGGGCCTTCCTTCGGGGTGCCAAGCACCCTCTTCTTCAGCGCTGGTCGTTCGCTGGTTCCTGGCGTTGGTGGCGGCCTCTTGGTCGCCCGTCCGGTTGCCGCCGTCTCCTTTTTCGTTGCCGCGAGCGGCGCTCGCGCCGCTCGCTTTCCTAATGGCGTCTCCCGCTGTACACCCACCTGGGTGGGTGAGGAGGGCCTCTTCTTCTTGTTGCGTCCGGGGGTTGACTGGACGTTCGGCTTGTTGGACTGGTGGTGGCCGCGGCTGCAACATGCCGCCGGTCGCCTCTGCGTCAGCGTAGGGAGCCTTTTGCACTCTTGGCAGGTTCCTCTGCCATGCGTGCGGCAGGCATGATGCCCGCTGCGGCAACACGCCGCCGCCGTCTTGCACTCGCCGCACTTCGTCGTGCTGTGCTCTGTGCACACCGCGATCGGCTGCCCATCGTTCGCGTGGTGATGGTGCCGACAGCACATCTCTACCGTGGGTACGTCCCTTCGGACGAGTGCTCTGCACGCCTCACACTTCCCTTTGTGATGGGTCGCGCACGTGACGAGTGCCTTCTCTATACCGACACCCGGCATATGCACGGGGTCTGGGTGCAGTTGTGGTGGAGCAGGCAGGGCCCACCTCGCCGCTCTCCCGATCGTCCAGTCAGGGTACGTCGGGCACTGCGTCCCTACATCGCTTCCTTTCACTTGTTCCTCAAGTATCGTCCCCGTGTGTGCCTCGCGAAAGCGTGGCCTGGGCCGTATACCCGATATCCCCGTGATGCCCATGAACGACAGCGACGTCGTCGGGCACACCCTCTCTCCTCTCATGCAGCTTCCCAGCGTTCGTTTAGCATTGAGTTCTTTTAAGTACATGAACCACATGGATTAGCATGCACTTCGTTTAGCAGCGGCTGCCGAATCATGCCGTGGCACCGTCCCTTTGTGCGTCTGCTTCGCAGAAGAAGTGTGGGAAAGGAGTACAGGACTCCGTGGCTTGAAACCATGTGGTATGCTCCTTTTCCCCGGGGGGGAAATCTTAGTTTCGTGTGGGGGTGGAGTAGGTGGGAGAGGACATACTGTCAACGCAAAGGTCGCCGTGGCCAATCGGCGGTCCGTGGGTGACGAGGATGTCCGTGTCGGCGGGAATCTCTCGCCAGATGGCGTCCATCGGCTCGCCCCGGCGAGCGCCGAAGCCCCACTGCGACGAGCACCAGGGCGACCAAGGGCTCCCCCAGATCTTCACGCCTTCCACGGTGGCACCTTCGTTTTCGAGGTACTGCGCGTTCGTAATCAATCGCTTGCATTCCCGAGGCGTCGACCTGCTGACCTGCCCCGCCACGACCATCCTCTCGTACTTGGCCTGCCGCGTGTTTATTCGAGTTTGAAAGTTCGTTGAAACCCGGGCATTTTATTTATTCCAGACTGTCTTGGTACCAGGGAAAGCCTGCTACACGGGAGCCAGGCTTCACGTGTTCGGCGGTACTGCAGAGCCACGGGCCTACGGGTCAAGTGGCTACCGATTTCCCAAACTAAAGCATCAAGGCTTGGCGCACCTTGGGGCTTGGCGCTTCATGCGCTGAACACAAGCTCGTCGAGACGGTCAGCCGCAGGGCAGAGCGGGCGGAGGGGGGGGGGTGGTTGTTATTGGTGCTGGTTTGTGGGATAAGGTGAGGGAAATACTCGAGGGACTGCCTTGTGCTCATTTCGAAGAAGGCTGGAGGGGGAGAAAACAATACAACTACAAAGTGGGTCTTTTTTGTTGAACGCTTACGCCCGCCACTAAACCCAGGGTTACCTGTGTTTCGTGTGGGCTACAGCACATTTACCTCCTTTGATCTATCGCAACTGGCAGTCTCCTCAAGCATTTCCTACAAAGCAGGTGCTTATACAAAAAAAAAAGGGGGGTTTCTTTTTTGCGGTGGTCTCCGCTGGCCTGGTAGTCCGTGCTACCTTTCTTTTACACTCGTTCTCTTTTCTACTCACTACTGTACGTCTTCTTTCACTCTTTTACTCTCTTTGGCTGTTGATGATGACGGGAAGAGAGAGTTGTTTTCGTTGAACGCAGTGATCGTTTTTTACGTAAAGCTGGATTCAGGACGCAAGTGAAAACGCCACGGTTTGCGGCGACGAGCTTCTCATTTCCTCCAACGTTTCATGTTTGGTAAAAAAAAAAAAGACTCCTGCGACCGACGGGAGGGGGGGCTACCTGGCACATCGTAAGCTCGTGGTTGCCAGCGATGACGAATTTGTGCTTGTGCGGCTGCGTCCCGAGCCAGGTGTTGAACTTCTGGATGTCTTCCGGATTTCCGTTGTCCGTGAAGTCGCCCGCGTGAATGAGCACGTCTGCGAGTGGCACGGAGGGTATGTGGCGCTGCTCGTTGTGGGTATCGCTTATGCAGACGACGGATAGCTTCCGAGGCTCCTCTGGCAGGAGCAGGTCCTCTGGTTTGAGGTTTCCAACGGATAGCTCGGGGATGCCCTGTTCCTTCAGGTACTTCCACGCGGCCTTCGACTTCGTGCGGTCCACGAACTCGAAACAGCGACTTGCGCTCGAGACGAAGTCTCCCGACAAACTGCTCGTCATCAGGTCTTCGCCTTTGAGTGCGGTCAGTTCCAGATTTTACCGGGGTTCTCGCCGGGTTTGCGCCGGGTTAATTCCGGTTCTATTGAAAGAGTGCGGATTACACAACTTCTGGTGTGTTTTCTTTTTGAATAAGCACCTGCTGTGTAAGAAATGCTCGAGGGTCGCCCCGTTGCAAAGACTCAAAAGGAGGAAATATGCTGGTAGCCCCATCCGAAACAGGTAAAGAAAAGTATGTCTTTTCACTCGCAAGGCCCGCAGAGAGGTCGGTCGGTCTCGACTCTTTTTTCAGCAGATGTGCGAAGAGGACGATTGCACTTGCGTGTTGTAGGTCTTTCGCGGGTGTCCCTCTCGCGGCCTTCGACTTCGTGCGATCCACGGACTCGAAACAGCGACTTGCGCTCGAGACGAAGTCTCCTGACAAACTGCTCATCATCAGGTCTTCTCCTTTGCGTGTTTTCTAGACTGTTTCTTGTAGTAAGCGGTCGGTTTTTTGAAGTCTCTGTTTGACTTGTGAGGCGAGGGGGAAGGGGGGGGTTTTCCTTTTGTGCTGTTAGAGCAGGGTCTGGGCAGTGTGTTTTCATTCCTTTACGTACTTTGTGTCGCTTTTACTGTACTGTTTACCGTCACAAGTGGTTGCGCATCCGTGTAACTTCGTTTTTGGCGTATGTGACCGACACCAGGTCCACTGCGTTGTGCAAGTGGTCCTGGGCCCCTCCTACACGTTGAGCAGGGGTTGCAGTCCGTATCGGTCGGTTTTCTTTTTGAATAAGCCCCCGCTGTGCAGGAAATGCTCGGAAGGCCGCCCCTGTGATACAGCCCATCCAAAACATAGGCAAATCTCTTTTCACTCGCAAAGGCTCGCAGAAACCCAGCTGAGAGTCGGTCTCGCCTCTTCCTTCAGCAGATGCGCGAAGAGGATGATCGTGTCTTTTAGTCTTAACAATCTTGCGGGTTGCCCTTCAAATGTATTGTGCAGGCTAAAAAGACGTAGGCAGCGTGTTTTGGGGGCTGATCAAAAATCCTAACCTGAACATGAGACAGGGTAAATACAAGTTGGAAAACGACCAAACGGCACGCACAAGCAAAAGGACAGTACGACCACCGCGCCGAAACCCTTTCCCCGGGTGGCTTCGTGCATCTTTTCTTCAGCTTTGCGCCGAACTTTGCATCCCGCTCGGACCTGCAGAACATTCGCTGCATTGCGCGCGCAATATCAGAAGAAAAAGGAACGTGCACAGCGCTGAGTTGGAACACAATTCTGAACAGGACAAAAGAGGAGAAACAGAGATGCACAAGTTTTTTTAGACTGTTTTTCTTTTTGAGAGAATACTGGGCTGAGAGGCAAGGACGAAGTAAGAAGTGGGACAACACTTTTTTTTTGAAGTGGACGTTGGCGACCATCGGTTCTCCGCGTGCTCGTCTCATTTTTGTTGTGAGCAAAAGTTCGCTCGACTCTGAAGAGTCACGTAACTCTTGGCCATCGGATTTTCCATCATGCGCAATGTGTTGACAATGGTAGTGACATCGTTCGGCCAGCCATCATCCGCATACCCTTTATGAGGTAGACCCTCGGTGATAGTCTCCAGTGTGCCGTGCGCGAAATATGTGTTCACTGATTGGACGCTACACATGTCAATCTGTTGTGCCTCTGCACAGGGAGCAGGTCATGTACCGACCAATTTTGAGTGGTCTTCAACCGACTGCCGGGGGTGCTTCAGAGCCACGCTACGGATCAAGTGGAAACCGATTCCCCAACAAAAGCAACGAGGTGTGGCGTACCATAAGGCTCGGCGCCTGCGCTAGTGAAATTTTCACATTTTCCAACGCTTATTTTCTGTTTCCACGGTTTCCATTTCCACGTGTGTCCACGTCCCGCGCACTGCCACGTTCATACTTTTTCGTCCTTGGGTCCATTTTTCGCAGATCTTTTCATCAGCTGATATCGAGCAAGAATTCGTCGAAAAAGAACTGCTCCTGTGGACCGGCTTCCAGGAGCCCGTGAACACGAGCCCGTAGAGACGGGCAGCCAAGGGTTGTGACACCGTGCCAACTTCAACGTCAAGCTTTTGCATGCTGACGGTGGCCGTTGTGCGCTTGCCTCGGAGCGAACATTTCTCTCTGTTTTTCTTCAACCGACAAATCAGTTGACCAATTCAAATCGAATGCGAATTACTGCAAGAGAGGGGGGTGGCGGTGCGAGAATCGCCGGTTGAGGACGTAGTGGCCCTTCGGGAGTCAAGGTCGCCGCGCACGCCGAACGACTTCACATCGACGGTGAGGGCATCTGAGTTCCCCGGCGCCTGCTGCTGCTGCAGCTGTTGGGAGGGTGCTACCGCCCGCCCCACGCAGAGGGGGCGGCGCGGTGGCAGCCGTGCGCGACGAAGAAGCCGCCTTCGACGCCGAGTGCGGCCGCACGTACGGACACAGGCTTTGCAAGGCATGCGGCACAGTGTGCTAACTCCGCCTCAAGCTTTTGCATGCTGAGGTCCCCCGATACTCTCTCGCGCCAGAGCGAACTTGAACCAATGCGAGGTGGTGGTTGTGGTGAATCACCGGTCGATGACGTAGTGACCTTTCGGGAAGTAGAGGTCGCCACGAGACCCGGAGGCAGCGCGGGCGGCAGCCAACACGGCGAGGCTGTCGTTCGTCTTGCCGTCGCCGCGCGCGCCGAACGACTTCACGTTGACGGCGCGGCCTGCTGCAGCCGCGCCGAGCTGTCCGGCGTCTGCTGCTGCTGGGAAGGTGTCCCGCCGCCCGCCCCCCGCAGAGGGGGCGATCCGGTGGCAGCCGCGCGCGACGAAGAAGCCGCCTTCGAAGCGTAGTGCGGCCACACGTACGGACTCGGACTTCGGCGAGCCATATAGCACAGTGTACTGCTCCGCCTGGTTTGCATGCTGAGGTTGCCCGTTACTAGAGCAAACTTGAACTAATGCGAAAGTGGTGGTTGTGGTGGCGTTGCGCGAATCACCGGTCGAGGACGTAGTGACCTTTCGGGAAGTAAAGGTCGCCACGGGACCCGGAGGCAGCGCGGGCGGCGGCCAGCACGGCGAGACTGTCGTTCGTCTTGCCGTAGCCCCGCGCGCCGAACGACTTCACGTTGACGGTGTGGGCCGCTGCGCGTCCCAGAGCGAACTTGAACAACTGGTGGTTGCGAGAATCACCGGTCGAGGACGTAGTGACCTTTCGGGAAGTAAAGGTCGCCACGAGACCCGGAGGCAGCGCGGGCGGCAGCCAACACGGCGAGGCTGTCGTTCGTCTTGCCGTCGCCCCGCGCGCCGAACGACTTCACGTTGACGGTGTGGGCCGCTGCGCGCACGTGCCGCAGCCGCGCCGAGCTACCCGGCGTCTGCTGCTGCTGCTGGTGGGAAGGTGTCCCGCCCACCCCCCGCAGAGGGGGCGACAGCGCGCGCGACGAAGAAGCCGCCTTCGCCGCCGAGTGCGGCCGCACGTACGGACTCGGGCTCGGCGACGCGTGCCGCGACGGCAGCCGCATGGGCGTCGCCTGCGGCGCCGGCGGCCGCTTGGCGCGCGGCGAAGGACTTCCCGAGGAGGCCCTGCGCCTGCCGGTCGACGGATTCCGCGGCCCCCCCGCTGCACCCGACACGTGCTCGGTCCGGAGGGTCTTCAGGCTGGTCGCCAGGTCCGACAGCCGCACGGCCAGCTCCGGCGTCACGGGCAGGATCGGCGCCCCTTTGCCGTGGATAGGTGCGAGGAGCGAGGACACCAGCTCGAGCAGTGCCTCGGTTTCGAACGCCAGCCGTGTAAGCCGCCCGCATGTCGCCTCCGCCGCGTCCAGCTTCCGCTTCAACACGTCGGCCCGCCCCGCCTCGCCCTCCGGCCGGCCCTCGTCGTTGAACGCCGACGACGGGCAGCTGCTGAACGACGTCTTCCAGCAGCTGGCTTGCTGCTGCGTCTGCTGCTGTTGCGCGTGCTTCCGCCTTCGCTTGAGCAGGCACGCGGCTACGCGGGAGCGGAGGTCCGACGGGCCCTGTTTGTCGTAGAGTGAAAGTTCGCTTGAAGATTTCAAAGTCTCCGGGTGACCAAGGGTTCCTTTATGATATCGTATTCGCATGCGTATCTTGTGTGTGGTAGTAGCAGTGCGTGGGCGCTTCGTACGTCTTCTTACCCATTAAGTGCGCAAATGCTGTCAGCCAGCAAAAAAGGTGCCACGCCACATTTTTGTGTTGGCGGTGCGCACAAACGAAAGAAAGCGCCATACTAATTTTTTGGGATCGTGCCCGAGCGCGGCTTCGACGTCGCGGAGCAGGTCCTGCAGCTGGACCTCGTCGGCCTCGTGCCGGGCGGCGTCCGACGACCAGACGCGCGGCTCGCCGCCTGCGAGCGCAGCGACCTGCCGCTGCAGGGCGGCCGCCTGCGCCCGCGACTCTTTGAGCAGCCGCTCGAGCCGGGCCGCGTCGTACGGAGCCTCGCCGGCCCCCCGCGCCAGCGCGCTCGCCTTGACCACCTTCAGCACCCCCCGCCAGCGTGCCCGCGCCACGATCTCCTTGAGACCGTCGGCGACCCGCTTCGCCAGCCCTTCGGCACCCTCCCCTGCCGCTCTGCATGCGCCGAGGAGGTCCGCGCAGCCGGCGACGACGGAGGAGAGGGCAGCTTCGCTCTCGATTACGCGGCCGCTCGATGATTTGAGCCGGCGCGTCAGCACCGCGATTGCGTGCTCACGCGTTTCCTCGGCAGCGGGGGTCGTCGGCAGGCGGACGCCGGCGCCGGCGGCGTGCGTGAGGGCCCGCAGCCCGTACCAAGGGTCGTCTACGAACTGGGCAGACGGCGGGAGCTGCCGCGCCGAGTGCAGGCTGCCGTTGCCCTCCGGCCGCTGCGCGGTCACGCCGGTCTGCACGCCGACCGACGCCGGCGGCGGGCGCAGGTCGGCGGTGCTGGTTTCGACCGAGTTGCGGAGGAGCTGCGCCAGCTTCCCGCCGGACGAGGAGTCGAGCTTCAGCGACGCAATTCGCCCGAAGTCGCGCCGCTCGGCGAGGAACCGGAAGACGAACGTCAGCACCCGCGACACCGGGAAGTGGTCCGCCGCGGTCCCGTACGGGTATTCCGCCGGCGGCCGCTCCTGCGCCGGCGCCGCGCGGGCCGTCGTCAGGGCGAGGACCGTCGCGACGAACGTCTCGCCGTCGACGAATCCAGCCATCGGGTCCGAGTCCCCGGGAGGTTCAACCCCCGAAGCCTGGCTGAACGCCGACGAGCGGCGGCTCCGCGCTCTCGCGGAGAGGCTGGCCCGGGCGAGGATCTCGGCGCGGTGGTCGTCGGTCAGGGACGCCGGCTTCGGCAGCAGGTTGCAGAGCCTCTCGAAGGTGTCCTTGCTGAGGGCGAGTGCGCGCGCTCCGGGTTGTTCGGGCGCCGCGACGGTTTCGTCGGCGATGAGGGTGAACAGGTTGCGGTACACCCGCTGCTTGAACTCGACGACCATTTCGCTGACTCCGGCGTTCGTTAGCGCGGAGATGTGGCACGCGAGTTCTGTCATCTCGCGCCGCTGGATGGAAGCGGTCTCATCAATATCCATCGTGTCGAACAGCGCGCGGACATCGTCGATGTTCGGCTGCTCCGACAGGCTCTCGACGAACGTTCGAACGCCTTCAAACGGAACGTCGTCGGTCTCGTCCGCCAGCAAGTCGACGATCTCGTCGATGGTGTTGGCCATCGCGACGCGGTTGCCTGCCGCCCGGGCACACGTGCGCCCGCGCGGGGGGGTGGGTCCGCTGCCGGCGCGCGAGCCAGCCCCGCCGGGTTGCCCTCCCTTCTTCCCCCGCCACCTGAGTGAAATCGCGCGTGAGCGTGTTGGGCGGGCGCCCGGTGTTTTTTTACGGTTTGCGGGGCACACGGTTGTAACTGCGCGACCCACTTGTGTGTTGCAGAAATGGCAAGTGACGTCCCACGGTACGCTTGATAACATGTGACATCCCATCGTACGCTTGATGACATGTGACCTCCCCCTCGTACGCTTGATAACATGTGACATCCCATCGTACGCTTGATGACATGCGACATCCCATCGTACGCTTGATGACATGTGACATCCCATCGTACGCTTGATAACAAGTGATATCCCATGGTACGCTTGATAACATGTCCCACAACATGTAAACACCTCGAATCATACGCATGTTCCGCAGTAACGACGTAGCAGCGCGCCTAGGCTCCACAGTGACAGTATGTTATGGAAACACGGGGAATCAGCTTGCCCCTATGCAATGCAACTGATCAGGCATTTCCCTGGATGGTTTCGAGTTGAGTTCCTCGTCGTAGAAATGCACCGAGTAGTGTGCAGCGTCAGCTACAAAAAGACGCAGACCAGCATTCGGAATCTCGAATTCCGTGTTTCGAGTCTGGTGGCTGCTCGCTTCCCGTCGCAGCCGGGCCACACGACGCAGACGGTAGTGGTACTGGTTGATCTCGGCGTCGTTTGCCATGTTCGAACTCCACAATTCAAGGCATTTTTCGCTCTTTTTGTTGAGGACCGTGAACCAGCCGGGTTCTCGCTCATTGATCCTAAACACTTGTCATGACTTTTCACATGCTATGTATGAAAAAGGGGCTTCGCACCTCATGTAGTACAACATGTGAAAACACATCTCCATGAGTGTTCATCCTCCAACTGGCCGTCTTTTCCCAAGTCTCGTCGAACGCGAACAACGCACAGAGCTCATCGCTACACAGCCGGTGAACGAGAGACCTGAAGAACTGTGAAAACGGGTTGAACAAAGGAACTATTTTTGTTTCCTGTCGAAATCATTCAATCCGTCGCACGGTTCATAGACTGGTCCGACGTATTATATTCTGCGATTCTTTTACAAAGCTGCAGCCCTACAAAGCTTGTGAACCACCAGGGAAAGGGCATCGCGACGGGCGCTTGCCGGTCATAGTTTCAGCAGCGCTGTCACAGACAGAACCACGCACTTCGCGGCTTTTGCAGCAAGCGTGCCTCCCCCCTACACGCACGCCTGGCTCTGATGCCAGTAGCTAGCAGGGGCTAAAACCATAGGCGAATCGCTTGCAACGTTGTCCACTTTCAAGGACCGGTGCACTCAACCGATGAAATTGTTGCACACTCACTATCAGATGCCGCTTTCCGTGGCCACCGTCCTGTTGAGAAGATGGACCGACATCCTCTGCGAAATGTGATGAACGACCACCCAGGATCCCTCAGAATTACGCCATTCACCCAAAATTGTTCTCGGGCAGGTCTATTCCCGAAAAGAACAGGCGGTGTTCACTTGTGTGCGTGCCAGGGGATTGCAGGGACGTTCTCGGAATGGATATGTGTTCAACACCGCACTGGTCCCGTCTGCGCCGTGTTTCGATCCTCTTTAAGCCACGGACACATAAGGCGGACCATCATCAGCCCGGAATCTGAGTGTCTGCAGACAGTACAGCAGTGTGAGTCTGGTTGGACGTGCCAGGGGACGGTGAGAGAACAAATGAGTAGGATAATCTCCTCCCAAACACGCTGCTAGCGTTCTCTTTCGAGTTCACAAGTCATTGTTACTACGAAAGAAGTTGCCGAACCAGCTGGGGTGCATCCTTGGACAAGTCGAGGCGCCGCCTACTTCGACGAAGGCTTGAAAGGGGGAACCAAGCATTGCAAAAGGGGACTTGTGCTGAGTGCTTACACTCGGCACTAGACCCGGATTTACTTGCGTTTTGGGCGTATTGGCCTTTTTTTTTTTTTTTTTTACTTTCTTTTTTGAACGCAGCGAGAATCGGCAGGGGGGCGGCGCCACCCCCTTCGAGTGTGCCGAACCCAATTAAGGGCATCAACTAGAATCAGGGGGGGCCGTTGTTGTTGGTGCTGGTTTTGAGGGACAAGGAAACGTAAGAAATCTTTTTGCGGTGGTCTCCGCTGGCCCGGTAGTCTGTGCTACCGCCAACTTCTTTTACACTCGTTCTCTTCTCTTCTCACTACGGTACGTACTCCTTCACTCGCACACACTCGCACACAACTAGAATCAGGGGGGGGCGGGGAGGTGTAATCGTCCTGAGTCCCCGTCTTGAGACAAGCGAAGCCGCAAACTCCGCGCCGGGTGCCGATTCCGCCAACTCCTCTGAGCTTCAGCCTTGCGGTGGTACGCCGCCCCTGGACCCCTAATCCTTGACTTCTCGTTTGGGGAGAGCCGGGGGCTCAATGACTTTCGTCCATCTTGGAGACGGCTGTAAGTCTGGTCCGAAAAACGCAACGACTACGTGGCACAACAGAGGAGGCAAACCCGAGTGCCTCATCTGGAAAGCTTGTTTCACGAGGAAGGTACAGGTGAGTGACTCACCCTCCCCCTTGCGAGTTGAACAGCCTTCTGACCCGCGGGCACTTGTGAGTCGAGCTTTGAGTGGACCCCTCAGCTGAAGATGCTCATCACAATGTTCCAGACTTGTTAGCCCGGATCTCTCGCTGAAAAAACGCAGAAGACGTGCGGATCATTTCTTCCCATGCATGTGTGGCGGGCGAATCGTCACTCGCCCTAGACTTGCTTTTTGACTCGCCCCAGACTCGCCATTCGCTTTTGTTTGCGCTTGCAAAACACCCAAACCTCAGGTCTGTGTGGTTTCATAAGCGCAGACATTCGAGTGGAGGGCGACTGACAGTGAAGGACTGGGCAAGTGGCGAGTCTTCCGCCACGTATCAGCCTAGGGCTCTTGAATATTGCCACGTTACAGGACGGGGGTATCTTCGAGGAACAATGCTTTGCAGCGGGCTCATACTTGTTGCCACAGTACGGGAGGGACATTCTCGGCTCGTACCTTCGATGAACAAAAGCTTAGCAGGGCTTGCGCGTGTTGCCACAGTACGGAAGAATTCGCGGCTCGTGTCCTCGGGAAACAAATGGTTGGCGTGTTTCGATAAACCCGAGCCAAAAGAAGTTCGGTGCTCATGTCAGCGCGTGCATCCACAGAGTGCCGCCCCACTTGGTTCCTTCAATGACAGGGCAGCCCCCGTGGAGCGAAAACGGGTCTAAGGTGAAGTCCGGTCGCATGTCGTAGAAGCACGCTGCTGAGCCTGTTGGTATTGTGTGCAGACTTCAACGTTTGCTGACTGTGCCCAACGAAAGCTGAACATGCGAGTCGATCGCATGTGACAGCATCACCGACGCAGATACCGATGATACTGGCTTGAAGACATCCAACCCCGATGGGGATGAGATGGCTCTCAGCAAATTCGGCGAGACAACAGTGTTTGGCTGCAGATGCCCCGCAAGTGTTTCAGCTTAGCGTAAGTTCGATCAAAGTAACATCAAGGCAGGAAGTAACATCAAGGCAGCCCTTGCAGTGTGAGTTTGATCAAAGTAACATCAAGGCAGCCCTTGCAGTGTGAGTTTGATCAAAGTAACATCAAGGCAGCCCTTGCAGTGTGTGTGTGTGTGTGTGAGTTTGATCAAAGTAACATCAAGGCAGCCCTTGCAGTGTGAGTTTGATCAAAGTAACATCAAGGCAGCCCTTGCAGTGTGAGTTTGATCAAAGCAACATCATGGCAGCCCTTGCAGTGTGAGTTTGATCAAAGCAACATCAAGGCAGCCCTTACAAAGACCAGCCACAGTCAACGCCGCGTGGGTGCGAGCTTTTGATATTAATCATCAGGTTTCAAACCCCCGATTGCGCGTAACCTGGAAGCACCCAGAGGGTGTCGGTGGTACAAAGGTGCAGTTGCCCGCATCCATCCGGCAATCAGCTCGCATCGGGGAGGTGACGCTACCCACCTGGACACTGCTGCCCCGCAAGCGAGCTAGCAGAGTGGATGGCATCCCCGCATTGATCCCGGTGATCGTTTGCAGCATTCCGGGGGAGGCCCATGCCTTGACCTCGCAAATAAATGACGAGCGCTCTGCGGACACTCGTTTGCGATGCCGTGCGCGTGAGACGTGCCGTGAGCATAAATTAAAAGAGGCCTGCGTACCTTTTATCGGTTTGACCTTCAGGCCGTTCGTACAGCTGGACATACTGTACGGGCTCGCTCCGCCGTTTGCTCGGGGAAACCACTGCGAGGTGAGGCGTTTTGGTGAGTTGGTGGTTTATTATGGTGCAATGCGATGATAGTGTGGTATTCATTTTGCAAGCAAATGACTCCCCACTAACGCAACAAGGTGGGGTGACCGATGATGCCCCTTGTCAATGCCACCCAACGACTGTTACACGCATGCGCAATGCCGGACGATAGCGTCTGTCAAGAGCATGCGCGGCACAGCCGTCGTAAAGGTGAGATGAGAGGTATTGGCTCACTCCAGGACTTTGACCTGTTGTATTTGTGTGTCTTGTTCGTGTAGGGGTAGCCCGCATGACCTCACGTCCGTTCAACACGTGGTTCGGTAGTTGCAGCACTTAGGAATCCCTTCGGTTCTTTGTCTAGCAGCTTTTGTCGAGCATTTCCTTCCAAGCTGGCGCGTATCATGTAAGAATACTCGAGGGGCTGCCTTGTGCTTACTTCGAAGGAGCTAGCGGGGGAGAAACAATACAACGAAGTGGGTCTTGTTGAACGCTTACGCCCGCCACCGAACCCAGATTCACCTGTGTTTCGCGTGGGCTACAGCACATTTACCTCCTTTGATCTTTTGCAGCTGGCAGCCTCCTCAAGTATTTCCTACAAAGCAGGCGCCGTCAAACTCCGCGCAGCGCGGTAGCTTGCAAACGGACTGTGCCCCAGTTGACCTCATCCTCGAGGATATCAGTCCGAGTAAGTGCCATTTTTGTTTGCACGTGCCGGGGGAGGATTAGCCTGTTGGTGATTGATACTGAGTGAATATGATCGTTAGGCTATTCTTCTCCCAAACACGCTGCCAGCGTTCTCTTTCGTGTTTACAATGCATTGTTACTACAAAAAGATTAGTATGGCGCTTTCTTTTGTTTGTGCGCGCATTGTTAACCACTTACGGACGGAGGGGGGAAGGGCTAATTTGGGAAAAGGGGGGCCTCCTGGGCAAATCTTAGGTATCCGTTGAGAGCTCGCAGCAGGATTTTTGCCCGATGAAGGACGCAATTCAAAGATCTGTGTCAGATCTTTCCAATAAAGCAAACAGCGACCACTTTCGACCATTCTTTGGCCTCTCGCCCGTGAACTTGACACCCGCGAGCTTTCTTTAATTAACTACCACTAAAGTGGTAGTTCGTCCAGAAGTGGTTAACACAGAAAAGCAGGAAGGCGTACCGTGTGTGTTTAGAGTTAAAGTTCGCTTGAAATTCCGGGGGTTTAGGGTCTCCGTGTGACCGTTCATGAATGGGTTCTCTTAGAGCAAGAAAGGGCTACGTGGTTACGGGTTGTATATTTAGTGCACGCTTTCGTTATGGGTTATGGCTAGCCGTGTCCGGGACTGTTTGTGACCGACACCATGTATTCCTTCGTTTTTAGTACCAACAATGCATTGTTAACACAGAAAAGCAGGAAGGCGTACCGTGTGCCCACCCTCCGTGACGTCGTCGAGGTATAGGAAGCACGTGAGGGCCCGGTTGTTGGTCTGCGGCCCGTACAGCTTCGGGTCGAAGAAGTCGTGGTGCGCGTCGTATTTCTGGTCGATCTGGTACCGGAGCACCTGCATGGCCTCGTGGTCCTGTGGAGTGAACCCGGTGATGGCCATCAGCCGGTTCATGATCGAGTTGACGGCTGGGACCGACTCGGTCAGCCACGTCTGGGAAGACGTCCGGATGTCTTGGATCGTCGACAGCGACGAGCCCTTGTGCGGGACGACGCCGGAGCGCGTGATTTTGTCGTGCGCGGCTTCGATGACGCCGTCGCACTCCTCGTCGGTCATCAGCCGCTCGAAGTAGTAGATCTTCGGGATCTCCGACACGACGGCGAACGGCGGGAAGTTTTCGGCGCCCTCCCTGTCTTTGATGTAGGTGAACGCCCGTTTGTCCTCTGGATACTTGTACGCAGCCGGGTCGTCCTTGAGGTTGCGCACGTCGAAGTCCGCGATGTAGTGCGTTCCGTTGACCGGCGAAATGGTGCCGCCTCTGGGCACCTTGTCGTCAAGGTCTGGGATCTCCGAGCAATCCTGCTTCGACCGTTCGAGCACGCGGAACTCGGGCATGGGCTGCCACGCGTTGGCCACGTACAGCGAGTAGCTGGCCACCGCGTCCGGGTAGTCCGACGTCGTCGTCGACATGATCAACCCACCTTGCGCCGTCTGGAGCCCGTCGTGCACTTGCGAGATGAACCAGTGCCCGTCTTCGGTGGACGCCATCCACTTCTCGTCCCTGCGCGTGCGTGGATGGTGGATGTTTGGAAAAGAACCCCTCGGAAAGCGGGAAAAATTCCTGCCTTAGACGAAAATCTTAGTTTAACGTTGAGGCAGAACCCTGCCTTCCCCATGCCATCGAAGAAAGTGTAAAATAGAAAAGGGGAAAAGGGTCGCAGGGAGGGTTATAGAGGCTTCTCGTGGTATTCTGAAGATGCTTTGAACTTTATTCGGGTCGCAAAAAGGGAAACAAGACAACTACAAGTGGTGTTGGCCGCTATGTAGTGCGTTCCGTTGACCGGCGAAATGGTGCCGCCTCTGGCGTCAAGGTCTGGGATCTCCGAGCAGTCCTGCTTCGACCGCTCGAGCACGCGGAACTCGGGCATGGGCTGCCACGCGTTGGTCACGTACAGCAATAAGCCGGCCACCGCGTCCGGGTAGTCATTTGTTGCGTTTTCTTCTATACTCTCATGAATGAACCCGCTGGCAATCCTGTCCAATCACGATCGCGAAACGCTTGTGCCCTATAGGGATGAGGTGGTTGACCATGCCCCCACGACGCCTTATGCACAACACGGCTACAACACGAGGATGCAGCCCCGCTTGCGTGTGCACTCAACGAACACAGAGCCCCAGAGCTTGCCACTTGGCACAGCTGCCAACCTGGCGGCCGCAGCAGCAACCTTCGCAATGAAGGCGCGCGCAGCTGGAGTGTATGCAGGCAAATTCCGTTCAACAGCTAGCAGCTGCGTCAAACGCAGCTTGATCCGAGAGCTCGGGGAGGTGGCGCTGCTCACCCGTCCGCCTCACAACTGACTGCTGCCCCGAGACGAAAGAGAAGAAACGCAAAAGAAATGCGTAGTTTTGCTTTATTCTTTTACTTGCTAGTTGTCGACAAACTTGTTTTGTGTTGAGGTGTCATTCAGATGTAAAATCTAAAGCCGCCCACGTTGTTAAGCATTGAGTTCTTTTGAGTACATGAATGTTAAGCAGCGGCTGCCAAAACTTGCCGTGACACCTATGATCAAAGTAGAGTGGAGAAGATATGAAAGAGGGAGGGGCGGCATACGTCGCCCACGCGCCGCCATGTCGATAATACACCGGCCTGTTGTGGATCATCTCGCCCGAGTACTTGTACATGCCCATTGTCGCGAAGTCGCCCACACCGTTTCCCGTCACGTAGTAGCAGTGCGCCTTACCGGAGCTGTCCGCCTGTGCTTCAAGGGCCCGGTGGTGTTCAAGGGAGGTCCGCTTTTCGACCTCCGTCCTCTGCGCCTCGCGGGCGCGGACCTTGTGCGGGTTCTGCTCTTTTTCCCTCGACGGCTTCGTGTGGTCGACCGGCTTCGCCTTCTGCTGCTCGGACAGGACCTTGAACTGTTCCTGCAGCTGCAGGAGCTGCGTAGCCGTGTCGGCGAGCTTGGTGCGGACGGATTGCAGCTCGCGCTCGTCCTTCCGGATCTGCGCGCGCTGCTCATCTTGCCACGTCTTGTCCGTCACGGACCCGCTGCCGAAGAACACGTACAGGATCACCAGCAGCGCGAGCAGCGGGAACAGCAGCAGCCGCACAGGGACGCCTTTGAGGCTCATCGCTCCCTCCTTCCCAGCACCTTCCCCCACCAAGCCTGCCCAGAATCAGGGGACTGCTTGCCAGGTCGGACGAGGCAGCACCGAGTAGCGCGAAAGAAGTGCCGCAAGTGGTGAAAAATAAGGCATTTTTTTGGCCAGCCTGGACCGGATGGCCACACGACTGATTTCCGGTACGATCTGGAAAAGACCTCAGCGCACGAACTTTCTGAGCCTTTCCAGGTCCCCACACGAGTACGTTCAACTAACAGGTAGCCGAAATGCGTCGTCTTCTCATCAATGACGCGCAAGATTGAAACCAACGAGACTCCTTCTGTCCCTGCCTACTGTATCTGGCGAACCAGCAGTTGACCCTATTCCGACGAGCCGGACACAAAAAAAAAAACGCGCGCGGAAGAGAATCTCGCAGTGAAGAGAAATCCTCTTCGTCACCTTTAGTTCTGGAAGCAAAGCTGAAGCCCCTCTCTAGACTCTTGAAAGCCGTACCTAGGCACTAGGAAGCCGTTTCAAGGGCCAACATACATGATCAACAGAATCGTGATTCAGACTTTTCCCGAGCCTGGCGGCAGGTCTCCAAATCCCGAGTCGCTGCCATCCTGTTCTGGGGCAGTCTGCAACATTGCTCAGTTGCCAGCTGCATGCGTGGTCATGATCCGCAGCCATTCTAGAGAAACAGAACGCTAAATGGAAGGTTTTCGTTCAAACTCGTTTTTCTTTCCAACTTGTACAGCGGCGAATGACACAAAGGGGAAGGAGGGCAGTAGCGTGACTCTAGGAACAGAAGTGTGGAAGAAAACTAGAAAACGAGAACTTTGAACTGGCGGGGGGTCAAAATGCGGAATGTTGCGGAGCGTCATGACGGACCATTGAATTCTCTAATCCCAAAGCAGGAACATCTTGACCGGCTGCAGAAGCCGGTCAAGTGTGACACTTGAGTTTCAGTTTCGAGCGCTGCTGCATCAAAAAGGAACCGAAACTTGTACATTTTTGGGACGATGAGTGGCAGGAACAGTTTTCTGGTTCTGTTTTCGCATGCCTGACCCGTAGGATCAATAGTTGGAGTCCCCTAAAGGCCAGATGCTCCGCTGTCACGATAACCCTGCACCGGTGGTCGATGCAGACTGCTTTCCAGCTTCGCTTCAGCCAACGAAGTCAGAACTGGTTTGATTTGCCGATTTGTGTTGCCTTCATTTTGCTCTGCAAAAAAGAAGGCGACAAAATATACATGAAAAACGCAAAGCGAACACGGCAAGTAAAATGCAAGTTTGCTTGCGATTTATGGCGATTCAAATCAACTGTGACTCTTCGTTGGAGGTGCTCGGAATCTAAATGATGGGTGACCGACCGCAGGTGACCGTTGTGGTATCCTTAACAAGATCAGAGATCTTTTGGGACGAAGAAACTTGACGGGCCACAATTTCGGGAAACATTTCCGATGTTGAGGCTTGCACTGAAAGAACCGAAGCCAACGGGATCAGCATCAACTGATCAACGATGTTGTTTTCTTGTTCTTCGCGTGTACGGGGAAACCCTTCCCTCAGGCACCTTTCTGGTGGTTTCGTATAGCTCTTCATGTGCAGCCGTTGATCTGGAAAAGCTTCCTTCAGTGAACTACTAAGAAACGAATTGTTTGTGTTGGTGCAAGCTGATGCATGCGCGGAGTTTGATCTCGGCTGTTCGCTGTTCACTCACTAGGATGCTTCCACAAGTAAGGAAGAGAAACAAAGGGAAACGTATAGACAGAACTTGTGACCAGGAGTGCCGGGACGCTCTTGCACAAGGGAATGAAAGGAAAAGGAGCGGAGAACGGCACAGTTCGCCGTCTGAACTGGATTTCAGAGCGGTTGCAACCAAGCCATGAAGAATAAGTGAGGCGCCAGCTCCCGCTGTAGCTCCGGTACCACTGCTGGCTGGCGGTGCCTGCGGTACTTCGCCAAGAGAGAATAGTTGGATCGCAGCTCGTAACAAAACAGACAGACAAAGGTGTTCTTAATTCTCGCTCTTGGGGGGTCGGTCCTGTTTGAGGTTTAGGCTTTTCCGACTCCGCAATCGCGAGCAGCACCCAGTCAAGATATAGTCAACTATTCCCTGCACGAATTGTATACCTACAAGTACGTAAGTGAGTATGATGTGCCACTGACAGGTAGTGACCTCCCCAGGGTCCAAAGTGCCCCGTGTGACACGGGGCAAAGGGTCTCGAAACCCCACGTTCGTTTTGCTGTGTGGTGTTCGAAATCATGACAAGCAGACGTTCCTGTATCGTCGGGCACTGCCTTCAACAAAGAAGCACGATCCTCGACCAGGTGAGGGCTGCATGATTTCTGTTCAGAGAGCCTTCGTTTGGTTGTACGTTCGGATACTTTTTTTTTTTTTTTGAGCTTTCGTTTTCTGATGGGGACACGCTTGGGAAGAATCTTTTGGTTCTTGCCTTGGGGACGGGTAGCAGGGTTGGATAGAAACCCGCAAGACGGCAGCGACGCAAAGGGTCGGAGTCTAACCCGCCTTCCCCGGGGAAAAGGGAAGACGAGACGCCCGCCGCCCAACGAGGGGCGAGCCTTGCGATTCATCGAGGGAATTCCACTACAAACGATCATCAGGTTCCTTTGGGCCGGCTGGGCGGGAAAAATATTTTCCCCGCCCATCCACCTCATCGTACGTTACACCCTTGTTTTCCCCCTTTTCTATATTCCTTGTTTCTATATTCCTGTGAAACTTGCAGTAGCAGTCTCCTAATGCAGGAGTGAGTAGCCGACGGAGAATTCTCACGACAGTTGACCGGGCTGCGCAGGAACAACACGCTCTCAACAGCGCGCCACACGGTGCTGCCTCCAGGTACTTCTGCACAAGCGGATCTGTGGGTCCCCCCTCTCGATGTCGGGGCTCCCTATCGTCGTATTGAACTTCTCTACGGCCTCGTCCCATTCGTGAACGTGTTTACACGGTACTTCAGATCCATCCTCTTTGCCAGGCCTTCCGAACAAGACACGGAAGCAAGGGTGGTGCCGCGGCGTGGTGCTCCAGCATCCCTTTCGGGGGAAGAACGCTCCGATGCGTTGCTGCGCGGGTTGAAGACCGTCGCGGCGTTCGGAGGCGGCGTTGCAAAACAGACGCGCGGATAGGGTGCGACGGGAGTTACCCCGCTTCATTGTGCAGGTCCGGACGCCAGGCGTCTTTTTTAACCGGTGCCTGCCTCCTTGGAGAGCCTGCTAGCTATGCTGTTCCCGCTTCCCCTGGGGCTGGCCACGGTGGAGGTCGGTCAAAGTGACCGAGAGGTGGTTGGAGCTGCAGAGGTCAGCGCAACAACGCCGGAGCAGGCGAGGAGGTTCTGCCCCGTGAAACCCAATTAATCAGCCCCTGCTGGGTGCCAGCGACAGATCGTGCGGCTGCGTGCCGGCGTACGACGGCCTCCGGTCCACTATAGGTGTCTCCACTCCGGCCGTCCCGACCCGGTCCGGCGACGGCGCGCGCGGGAGGGTCAGCGGCGACTTGGCGGCGGAAGACGAAGCAGCGCCCGACGACGGCTGCGCGACGCTGCCCGCCGCCAGCTGCGAGAGCAGGTGCTGGCGGGTAGCCTGCGGCTGGCCCCGGAGCAGGTCGGTCAGCTGGGCGAGGAGGTCCTGCACCTTGAATACCAGAAACCTGCTGGGTGCCAGCTCGCTCCAGCCGCCACAGGCGGCTTGAGAAGAAGGCCACGTCCTTCGTACCTTCGTTGAAAGTCTTGACCTGAAAGGCCAGCGCAACAACGCCCGTCAGGTCGGGGGAGGCACACGCGATGAGCTGCTGCAGGGGCTGCCGAAAACGACGTCACCGTCTTGCCTGCTGAACACGCGAGACTTGCGGAAGAGCGGCTCTTGCACAGCAGACGAACGGAGAAGCGCCACCGGCGAGTCGAGCGGCAGCGTGTCGGCGTGCGAAGGCTTCCAGTGTCTCCACTCCGCCCGTCCCCACCCGGTCCGGCGACCGCGCGCGCGGGAGGGTCAGCGGCGACTTGGCGGCGGAAGACGAAGCAGCGCCCGACGACGCTGCCCGCCGCCAGCTGCGAGAGCAGGTGCTGGCAGGCCGCCTGCGGCTAGCCCCGGAGCAGGTCGGTCAGCTGGGCGAGGAGGTCCTGCACCGTGAATACCAGAAACCAGCCTCTGCTGGGTGCCAGCGCGCTCCAGCCGCCACAGGCGGCCTGAGAAGAAGGCCACGTCCTTCGTACCTTCGTAGAAAGTCTTGACCTGAAAGGCCAGCGCAACAACGCCCGTCAGGTGCGCCACACGGAGCCACCTCTCGGGGGAGGCACACTCGATGAGCTGCTGCAGGGGCTGCCGAAAACGACGTCACCGTCTTGCCTGCTGAACACGCGAGACTTGCGGAAGAGCGGCTCTTGCACAGCAGACGAACGGAGAAGCGCCACCGACGAGTCGAGCGGCAGCGTGTCGGCGTGCGACGGCTTCCGGTCCGCTATAGGTGTCTCCACTCCGGCCGTCCCGACCCGGTCCGGCGACGGCGCGCGCGGGAGGGTCAGCGGCGACTTGGCGGCGGAAGACGAAGCAGCGCCCGACGACGGCTGCGCGACGCTGCCCGCCAGCTGCGAGAGCAGGTGCTGGCGGGTAGCCTGCGGCTGGCCCCGGAGCAGGTCGGTCAGCTGGGCGAGGAGGTCCTGCACGGACGCCAGGATCGGCGCCAGTCCGCCGGCGCCGCCGCCCCCGCCGGCCGCCCGCCCGTCGGCGGCGAGGAAGATTTCGGGGAAAATCTCCGGCACCTCGCACTGCGCCGGACACGACGGCAGCGACGCCGGCGTCTCCGGCTGGGCCCCGCGCTTCAGGTTCTCCGGAGCCCGGATCATCTCGTCCGGTGGCGGCGCCGTGTAGTTGGTCGCGATGGTCGACGGCACCACGCCCGCCGCCGCGGGCGGCCTGCTCGGCCCCTGGCCCAGCGCGGCGTTGGGAGGGCACTTTGTTTCGGCGCGCGATCCGCATGGATTCGCGGGCACTTCGAGCGGCGAGGCCTTCCGACCGCAGGAACCACACGGATTGCCGCGCGCTGCGTCCAGCAGCGAGTTTTTTCGGGCGCACGACGCGCATGGGTTCGCGCGCAGCGCGTTGCGCAGCGAGGCGGTTTGAGTGCACGAGCCACACGCTGGGTTCGCGTGCGCTGCGTTGGGGTGCAGGCCGCATTCTTCCCGCGCGCGCCTCTCCGCGTCCTCGCACTCGCCAGGCACAGGCAGCGTGAAGTAGTCCGCCGGCTCCGCCGCGGCACCGTCCCCATCTGCCTCAACCCAGCCTGACGGCCGCGTAGGGTCAGCCGGCAGCGCCTTCGGAGGAAGCGGCCGCCCGTGTTCGGCTGCCGGGCAGCAGTCGGCGGCGGGCGCGGGCTCTGCCCTTCCCATGGCTGGGGGTGGGCGGGGTTCGCGGAAGACGGCGCGGCCCATGTCGCTCGCGACCGTATTCGCCGTCGACGACCGGATGGCCGACCCCATGGACGGCCCCCGCTGGCGACCGACGGGAGACTCGCCCGACTGGGACCCGGGGGAAGGCTGGCTGTCCTTCGCAAGCATCGAGCACGCGAGCTCAGCGATGTCTTGCCAGTACGAAGCCGAGGTCCCCGGGGGGGCCAAAGGGCGGGGGGGTGACAACCCCCGGCGGTGGGAGGAGATGCCCGTTGCTGGTCCGTCCAGCGAGCTGGGCGGCAGCATCGGGGAGACCGATTGGTTCGGCGCGGCTTCGAGGAGCAGCAGCTGCTGCCGCCGCTCGGCCTCGGCGTGGTACGCGCGGAGCGCGGCGGTCTGCCGGAGCTGGCGGGCGTTCTGCTCGCGCTGCAGCTCGGCCAGCTCCGCGGACTTCGACCCGGCGACGCGGGACAGGGCGGAGACCTCGGCCGCGAGCGCCTCTTCCCTCCGCCGGTTGTCGTCGCGGGCCCGCGCCTCGTCCACCTCATCCCGGCGCAGCGACCCGATCTCTTCCTTCAGCTTCCTGCGGTACGCCTTCCGCTGCTCGAACAGGTCCCTGAGCCGCCACGTCGCGGCGCCCTGCATGCACAGCGGGTTCCCTTCCATCCGCGCTGCGGGTGGAGGGGAGTCTCGCGTTTTGCCTTTCCTTTTTTGTGCTTCCGGCGATTTATTCGCTCGGTCTTTCGCCTGTTGTATGGGCTACAGTGTTTTCAGAGTTAAGGTTCGCTTGAGATTCCGGTCTCCGTGTGACCTTTGTTGACTGGTTTTTGTGGTTCCGACGCCTTTTTTTTTTTACCGGCAGACTCGCACGAAATCAGCCGATTTTCATCCGTGTAACTTTGGCTATGCGGCCCATGGGGCGGAATCAGCTTGCACAAATCGGGCAAGATGTTGTCGCAAACCCCTGTTGATCGGCAGACCTTCCGTAAATCAGCCGGCTGGTTGCCGGTCAGCTGTTCAAGATTTTTTTTTTTCCCCCGGCTGAAATCAGCCGCTTTTTCAAGAAATAGGTCTCAGAATTCACATGAGGCAATGCTCCCAAAATCCAAACCTGAAACGGTAACATACTCAGTTTCACTGGAGTGCTAGTTCCCGGCGAGCTACGAGGGAACGAACCTGTTTCAATAACGTACATAATATTATAAAAGGTGTCACGGGATAAGCCGGCAGCCGCTGCTTAACGGCTTGTCCATGACTGCCGCAAACACGCCCGCGGTCCGTGTGACGACTGCCGCGGCTTACCGACGCTAGCGGAACGGCGGCCGTCAGCCTGCTGCAAAAAGGGCCACCACGTGCCAGCGCCCCCGAAGCCAGCCCCCGCTAAGCCGAAGCCAACAACGCCGCGGAAGAAGGGCCGACAGAAGCCGACGACACCACCGCGCATGAAGAGGACGCGTCAAGCGTCCCCAAAGGCGGCCAAGATGGCGAAAAAGCACGCTCCGACCGAGCCGGCCCGAGCGACACCACCAAGAAAGGGGCAGAAAAGAGCCCGACTGCCGACACCACCGAATGACCCGGCGGGAAAACCCGGAAAAAAGCACGCGGCGCGAAAGCGCAACATTTCGAGAATGGAGCTGGATATCACCAGCCCTGCCACCTCGACTTCATCCTCATCCATGTCAGGATCGCCCCCTCGAGCGACTGCTTCGACAGGACAGCCGGCGCGAAAGCGCAACAAACAAAAAATGGAGCTGGATATCACCAGCCTATTATCACCGTCCTCGTCCGCTTTGAGATCGTCCTCGGACGACGTATTCAAATAACCCTAGCCTATGACAAATGCAAGCTTACCCCTGTGGTACCTGCATTTCAAGTTCACACTGCTTAACGGTGACGACGTCATCCGATAACCTGGCTATCGAGGCAGTGCATGCTAATCCATGTGGTTCATGTACTTAAAAGAACTCAATGCTTAACGGTTTATCACGTGGGCGGCCCTGAGATTACCCTCTCAGGTGACACCACTTTATCTTTAGCCATACTTCAACTTCCTTAGCGCGAACACTGCTTACACCATCCGTGGGTTGTTTTCTCACTCAGGACTTGTGTTTGTGCGTCTTATCGTGTAGGGGTAGACCCGCATGACCTCACGTCCGTTCAACACGTGTTCGGTAGTTACAGCACTTGGGATCCCTTCGTTCTTTGTCCGGCAGATTCGTCGAGCCAGTCCGTAGTCTTTCGACCTTCAGTCCAGCCCACCCGAAGGCAGCAGGTTGGGACGGCGGAAGACAATGTGATGCAGTTCGGCAGCATGGAGGCGGATCGGAGGATACTTCCGCATCATTCTGCCGGTCGCCAGAATACTTCCAGAGTTCCATTTTGGAGGGTTCAATGAAGTAACACCGAGCCCACGTCCATTTAAAGTTTGAGAACAGGTCGAGGAAGCGATTTCCCAAATGCCTCCAATCATTCGCTTTACCTGGCGTAACTCCTGTTTTGGTTCTAGTTAGCCTAAGGGAAATTTCGCAGTGAACCAGCTGCTAGATGGTTCGATGGGTCTTTCGCCCCTGTACCCAGCTTTGACGAGCGATTTGCACGTGAACTCTGCACCACCAGGGTTTCCCCGGCTTCGTCCTATCCAGGCATAGTTCGCCATCTTTCGGGTCCCAACAAGTGTACTTAACCTCAAATCCCTTTCCAGTAAATCAGGATGGGGCTGTGCTGCGTCCTCAAGGATTGGCACACCTCACTTTGGGCTTGCAACGCAATCTCGCGGATATACACTGAGGAAGGGGGAAAAAACGACGAAACCCAAAGCTACTCGAGGCACAATACAAGATGAGGTCAGCGGGTTCGATGGGTTCTCTTCGCGAGTCTTTTCTTCTTCTTTTTCTCTTTTTGTGTTGGTTTGCTGGTGCTCGCAGATACTTGAGGAAGTCAGGAAACTTGTTTCTTTTTTTTTTTTTTTTTACACGGATTTCACTTTTCAAAAGGAGGATCGCAAGAACGTGCTTGGGGTGGACATGTGCTCAACACCGCACTGGTCCCGTCTGCCCTCCTTTCGAGCCACGGACACATTCATCCTGAGTGTCTGCGGAGAAGACAGTGGTGTGTGTCTGGTTTGTCAGGCGGCTGTTCGTAGCTCGTCACAGCCAGGACCACCCGTGGAACTAGAGCACAGGAAACACGTGCCGTGGGGAGGCCGTGTCCGAGCAAGCAGTTAAAAACTCAGGACCTCGTTAGATACGGCGCTGATGGCCCTTCTAGCGTTATTTCTTCTTTTTCTTTTTACGGTGGCAACCTACGAAGAAAACTCCGCAGAGCACAGTGGGCACGGCGTTGCGTGGCAGCGTCAATGGTTGAAGTGCCAAAAGGAAAATACTCGAGGGGCTGCCTTGTGCTTACTTCGAAGGAAGCTAGAGGGGGAGAAACAACACAACTACGAAGTGGGTCTTTTTCTTGAAGTTACGCCCGCCACTGAACCCAAATTCACCTGTGTTTTGTGCGGGCTACAGCACCTTACCTCCTTTGGTCGTTTGCAGCTGGCAGCCTCCTCAAGTATTTCCTACAGAGCAGGTGCGTATACAAAAAAAGTGCGAGGAAATAATCCTGCGAGCTGACAGCAGCATGCCGCGGCGAAGCCCTCGGAGGGGGCACGCCTTCATCGCTGGTTCTGCGTCGACCTGAAACAACCACCGCCGCACGAACTCGGGCCAATGGTGGCCGTAGGCTACCATATTGCTTTCTCTTTGTTTTCGTGCCACCGCTTACGACGGTTGTCCAGCTTGTCTGATCGAACAATCGTTGATAACATGGTGTGATCCGGAGGCCTCACTTGGGTGTACAAGGGATGTTCTCGGGAAGTACTAAATGCAAAGAAGCGCCAGAAATCGCCATTTTACCCTATTTGGGGTGCACTTGGGAAGTACTTGGGAAGTTCAGTTTTCTACTGTGGATCACCTCATACCAGGGACTAGAAACGGGCTCAACTCATGATGCATTGTCCGGCCACCTCTCGGCAATACAGCTCACCAAATAAGGGGGCGTGTGGGTACAGTACAATTTCTATCAGGATACAGAGGAAGGGGACGGTGGGGCGATGGAACTGCTGCGCGGGTTCCCCCTCCCCCTCCCCAAAAAGAAAAGAAGGAAAAAGAAAGAAAAGAAGAAAAATGACTCGGATGGGCCGTCCCGGTGCTTATTCTGACGGCGGACAGAACAAGCGCCGGGAGCGGGAGCAAGACTACAACAAAAATTGGGGGGTTTCTTGTTTGTTGTTCGTTGAAACGTTAACGCCCGGCACTAAACCCAGATTTACCTGGTTCGTGTGGGCCGCATGGCACATTTTCCTCCTTCGTGTGACAGGTTGCAGCTGGCGGCCTTCTGGAGCATATCCTACAAAGCAGGTGATTTTGCAAATAAAGAAATGCGAGCCAAACGGTGTCCCCCCTTTTCCTTTAGCCGAAGTTGAGCCGGTCCATCACCTCTTGATAGACCGTGATAGACCGAAGAATACAGCACCGGGCAATTCGACGGAGCTCTAGACTAGAGATGGACCTGATAGACCGTGGTGGACCGTGATTCACTGTGATAAACAGCGGCAGGCACTTCGATGCAGTTTCAAGAGATAGGGACGGACCGGCTCAGAAGTGGAAGGAGAAGGGAGTCCGATCATCCTCCTGAAGCCCTGGAGACCTTCTCTTCAGAAACACAGCGGATCACAACATGTTGAAAACCTGGTGGGAGCAGCGCCAGTAAAGCACAGTTTCGGCAAGGGTGGCTCTCATCGATTAACAATTCTCTCAACGCATTATTCAAAAACAGTAGTAGTGGTGGCACCAGTTTGAATTGTCGAACTGCCGACCGGAGACGGCAGGCGCAGGGGGCAGATCCCCCGCTTTGCCTTTTGGTATCTGCTCTCTGAACGGAGACTCGCCGCCGGCATCCCCGACTGTCCAATCTCGCGCAGTCGCAAGCGCGATGTTGGATGTTTTGCGAGTTGGAGGTCTTGCATTACGTGTCGGCGGCAGTTGTGTGGGCACACTATATGAGGTCTGACTGATGCTAGTAACCTGGCGTGGTGTAGCTGGGCGAATAACGTTGCGAGTAGCCTGCGTAGGAGGCGGCAAATATGACGGGTACGGTGCGGGCGTGTGGGATGGGCGACAGGGAGAGACTCTTCAGGTTCTCGACTTCGGACTCCATCTCCTGGCGGAGGATCAGCGCGTCTTCCAGGGCCCGCGCGTGGTCCGCCTGCGCCTGCGCTTCGTCGTGGGCGACGTTGGCGAGTCCTTCAAGTTCTCCTGCGCCCTCTTCAGCGTTGCCCACCGGCGCTGCGTTGCCCTTTGGTTTGCCCTTTGGTTTGCCCTTTGGTTTGCCCTTTGGTGTCTACTCTCTGGGCGAAGACTCGCCGCCGGCAATCCCGACTGTCCAATCTCGGTCGCAAAAAGAGCGATGGTTGATCTGGCAAGCGGGGGGTCTTGCATCACGTGACTGCGGCAGTTGTGTGGGCACGCTGGACATTATACGAGGTCTGACTGATGCTAGTAACCTGGCGTGGTGTAAGTGGGCGAATAACCTGGCGAGTAGCCTGGCGTAGGAGGCGGAAGGTACGACGGGTACGGCGCGGGCGTGTGGGATGGGTAGCCGTGCCGGGGCGACAGGGAGAGACTCTTCAGGTTCTCGACTTCGGACTCCATCTCCTGGCGGAGGATCAGCGCGTCTTCCAGGGCCCGCGCGTGGTCCGCCTGCGCCTGCGCTTCGTCGTGGGCGACGTTGGCGAGGCCCAGCTGGGTCTCCGACCAGGTGGCCTGCGCGGTCTGCGCCAGGTGGGTGGCCCTGTCGGCTTCGTGCCTGAGGGCGTGCTCCTTCCCGACGCGCGCGGCGAACATGCGGTCGGCTACTTCGGCCGTCGAACGCTGCCGGATGACCTCTTTTTGCTTCACGCGCGACCGGGATCGCAGGTCCTTCAAGTTCTCCTGCGCCCTCTTCAGCGTCGCCCGCCGACGAGCGAGGGCTTGCGCGTTGCGCACCACGTCCGTCTTCGTCTCACCGGCACGCCGTTTCGACTCGTTTTCAAGCAGCTTCGCATGGTCGAGCTGCGAGAGGCCGGCGGCTAGCCGCTGGCGGGTCACCTCCTCCTCGATCGCGGCGTCGCGGTAGAACACGTCCGAGATCCTCGCCGTCGTGTCGGCGCCGACCAGCCGGCCTTCGGCATCTCTCAGGCGGTGCGACGCATCCTGCGAGTGGTAGCGGGCGTCGGTCATGTTCATCGCCGCCGCTTCGGCGATCAGCCGCGCATCTTCGATGTCCGCGGCCACCCGTTCTACTTCGTACGGGCGCAGGGGGGACGCGGGGTCGAGGCTGCCGAGGACATGTGAAGCGTGCGACTCCCGCATGCGGGCTGCTTCGCCAGACATCATCGCGGATCTCTCGCGTTCCGACGCGTGAACGAGCTGCGAAGTGTACCGCTCCACGTCTCCGGTGGCCTCGGTGACGACGTGGATCGAGTCGTTGAGCATCGACGACGCCCTGTTTTTGCGCTGTCGGGTCGCGACGAACGACTTCTTCACCGCGCCGACCGTTGCCTTCGACGCATTCACGTTCCCCCTCGCCGCCTGCAGCGCGGACTCCGTCGCCGACAGGTTCCGGTGGGCGTTGTGGACGTCCGTCCGGGCGATGTCCGTGAGGAACCGAAGCTTCGCGACGCGGGCTTCCTCCCGCAGGCGCGCTGTGTCCGTGTCGATCATCTTCCGCTCCGCTTCGAGCGACTTGAGCCGGGCGGCGTCGGCCTGCTTGGCCGCGCTGTCGACCGCTTTTCTCGCGCTTCGCGCGGACTTGAGATGCTTCCCGCTCTGCTGGTAGCTCTGCAGGGTCTCCTCGTGCAAGTTGTGGATGGTCGCCTCGGTCACGTTCTTCCTCGCCCGCGCCGCCGCCAGTCTACTCTCGGCCAGCTTCTCGTGGTAAGTCGCGTCGGTGGTCGCCTGGGCCAGGGCGCTCACGCGTTCCGCCGACATCGACAGCAGATGGTCAACCTCGTGTGGGTGGGCCAGAGGCACCGCCGGCGGCGGTGACTGCGGCGCCGGGGGCGGCGTGTGGGCTGCGTGCTCGAAGGTGTGCTCCATGTGGTGGTGGTGATGGTGATGGTGGTGGTGGTGGTGGTGCTGGGGCGCGTACTCGAAGGTTTGGGGCCGGTAGGGCATCCCTGCGCCGCCGCCGGGGCTGAGGGGAGACGCGTGGGTGATCGGCGACATCGGCGTCTGCATCGCGGCGGGCGGCGGCGTGTGCGGCGACGGCGAAGCGACGCCGCCGCCGTAGTAGCCGTGGTACGCGGACGCGTATCCTCCCCCGCCGGGAGTGCCGAGGCGCGGGCTCAGCGCGTGGCCGGTCTCCATGCCAGGTCGAGTGATTCCTTTTCGGGTCAGGGTGGGCCCCTCCTGTCGGTTGCTTGGCTGCTTGTCATTTTGAGCGTTTATTCGTGTGGTTTAGAGGTCTCCGGTTGATAGGCGGGTAGTATGAGGGATGTGGGCATGATTACACACTTTAACTACGGCTAGCCAAGTTGACTTTAGAGTTAAAGCCCGCTTGAGAAGCTGCGATTTTAAGGCTTTTCGAGTACTGACACGCTTGCAGGTTGCCCTTCCATATATTGGAAGCCGAACCTGAAAGTCGCTTCTCTGCCGCCGTAGTAGCCGTGAGACGCGGACGCGTATCCTCCCCCTCCGGGTGTGCCGAGGCGCGGGCTCAGCGCGTGGCCGGTCTTCATGCCAGGTCGAGTGGTTCCTTTTCGGGTCAGGGTTGGCCCTCCTGTCGGTTTCTAGTCGTTTCGAGTACAAACACGCTTGCGGGTTCCCCTTCCATGTATTGTCAGCCGAACCTGAAAATGAAACAGGGTAAATACAAGCGGGAACACGATCAACTGGAACCGCCCAAGCTTGATACGGGAGTGCCTCTTACAAAAGAAGGTCAAGGCTAGCATCACAACCCGGGGACATTCTGACACGAAGATGAGTCGTATTGCTCGTCAAGGCACGAGGCGTGTGAGTTTGCGGCCGGCTCTGGTTGCCCAGTGTAAGACTGGCTCGTGGAATATGCCCTTCCCCGGCTGACGTCGACTCGAGTCAGAATTTGTTTCTGCATGGCAACGCATCCTTTGGGCCCAGCGCAAATTGTAGTCGACCGGCAAGGCACGGGATGCGGTCGAACAAAGTCGAACGCAGAACAAAAGAAGTCTGCTTGCCCTTGTTGAAGGAGCTAGGCTAGGGGGGAGCAGGCAATAGAGCGAGATACACGAGCGACCCGGCATCGGGGACCATGTTGCCGGAAGTTTCCAGCCACGCGGCGGCAGCTTCCCCACTAAAGGTTACTGCGGGAACTGACGTAGTGAGTTATCCCGAACCCAGCAGGACCCAATAATATCAGACACACCTTCCTCACTAGGTTGCGGTGATGCCAGAAGAAGCTAGCTGCCAATTTCCCGGCCGGACGCAAACCGGTTAGACTGGTTGAGAGACACGCATCGAGATTGAAGCCCGTCAAAAGGCAATCGAGCGGTACCAGCGAGAGAACGGACGCAAACCGGTTAGACTGGTTGAGAGACACGCATCGAGATTGAAGCCCGTCAAAAGGCAATCGAGCGGTACCAGCGAGAAAGTCTTTCAGAATAGAACACCCAACACTGTGCGTGAGACCCAGAGCTGTAGTAAACGCTTGCCTTTTCTCCAAATCGCCAAGGTCGGTCGCAATGCGCGACGAGAACCACGTTCACGAACGTTTATAGCAGTCTAACAGAGGGGGATGGACCGGCTTAGCACGAATCACTGAGTCCCTCGATGCCGGTCAAGATTTTTAGAGTACCCAGTGCGCGAAGAGAGCGCTTCCACGAAAACAAAGGTGCTTGGCCTGTGGACACGGAAATCTGCACTCTCGCCCGAAGCGTCGATGCAAAGTACGGAACTCTGCCATCAAAGCTGGGGAACTCAACGGCTTTCGGGGGGGGGTCGATACTGCCGAGTGTTCTGTCATGGAAGGTGGGGAACCCAACGGCTTTCGGGGGGAGGTCTCTCGGCCTCGATACTGCCGAGTGTTCTAAGGCCGGACCCAGTGCGCGAGGAGGAGCACGTTCGCGAAGAAGAAGATGAGGACGGCGACCATCTTGCGAGGGGTCCACTTCACTTTTTCGGCCTCCTGCAGGTGCTTCCCGGCCTGGGTTATGTGCGACGACGCCGAGTAGGCGTTGTCCTCGATCTGCTGCAGCGACGCGTCGTGGCTGGCGAGGTGCGACTGGATCGACTGCGAGATGTTCGCGACCACCGCCAGCTCCCGCTCCAGCTCCGTGAACACGTGCGTGTCGTCCTGCAGCGCCAGGAGCAGCATTTCGTTCGACATGCCCGGCCGGCCGTCGGGCGACCCTTCCTCGGCAGGCTCCCCATCGCCGGCACCGCCGCCACCCCCCGCCGCCTCCCGCGGGGCCTCGCTGGGCCCCACGCCGGAAGGCAGCGCGGCGCGGAGCGCCCGCACGGGGTCCAGCGCGCTCGGCAGCGCCGAAGCCAGGCTGGTAAACATCCGTTCCGCCCCGCTCGCGGGGCGGACGGCGTCCGGCCGCGCGCCTTTGCCGGGTTGCTTAGGGTTGCCCCGCGGCGAGGAATTCGCGGCGGGCTCCGCTTCGCGGGCCTGGGTGCGGTCGTACCGCTCGTGCCGCTGGCGGCGCTTTTTGACGGCCAGGTTGAACTGGATCGCGGCGGCGAACTGCTTGCCCGCGGCGGACAGCCGGTCTAGAAGCACGGTGCATTGAGTTTCGTAGTAGTCGTGCGTGTGGCTGCCTCGGTGGGTCAGGGGTTGGCGGGCTTTCCGGTCTGAAATGGTCTCTCGGAAGTCTTGCAGCTGCGTCTCGCAGTGCTTGAGCAGGTCGGCGAGCTCGTGGGCGAGGGCCTGTAGTAGCTCCGCCGCCGTGGTTCGCGCGTCGGCGCCGTCGCCGCGGACGGCCTTCGTGGCGTAGTCGGACACTTTGTCCTCGACGCTCGCCACGACCGCGGCCAGCTCGTGCACCGCGGCTTGCTCCGCACTTTCAGCGCGGGCAGCAGGCGCCTTCTTCCCCTGCCCCCCGCCCAGCGACGTCCAAGCCGTCTGCAACTCATCTGTCCGGTCTCTCACAGCCTTCCAGCCCCGGCGCCGCACCTCAGACTGAGGCGTTGGAGTACACATGCCCCCTCCCACACTCCCCCTCCTGTGTCGAATCTAGATAAAAGAAGTCGAGAAAACTGCAACAGGGGCCCCCTTTTGTGCACTCCTCTAAAATAGGAGTGATAGTACGCTGCCATCGATCGGTTTTTGTTCTTGACAAAATTGCAATTGTTGGACACCCACAAAAAAAGCTTTTACACGGCGCCTGCTACAACACCACACTCCCCGGCGATGGCCCAAACCAGTATCGGCAGACCGTGGAGTTGAGAATAGCCGAAACACGACACTGTCGCGCAGTGCTTGAGCAGGTCAGCGAGCTCGTGGGCGAGGCCTGTAGGAGCTTCGCCGCCGTGGTTTGCGCGTCGGCGCCGTCGCCGCGGACGGCCTTCGTGGCGTAGTCGGACACTTTGTCCTCGACGCTCGCCACGAGCGGCCAGCTCGTGCACCGCGGCTTGCTCCGCACTTTCAGCGCGGACGGCCCCATTTTGTTTGTGGACACTTCCTTCAAGATTTCCTTCATCTAACCTCAACTAGCGGGAGTTGAGGATAGTACACTGCCGTCCATCGGTGTTTAGAGTTAGAGTTCGCTTGAAACTCCGGGGGTTTTGTTCGTGACAGACTGCATTTGTTAGACACAGACGAAAGCTTGTACACGGCGCCTGCTACAACACCACACTCCCCGGCGATGGCCCAACCATTATCGGCAGCCACGACACGGTTTCGCAGTGCTTGAGCAGGTCGGCGAGCTCGTGGGCGAGGGCCTGTAGTAGGAGGGCTTGCACGGCCTTCGCGGCGTAGTCGGACACCTTTTCCGACGCCCAGGAGCTACGCGTTCATGTTCTGCTCGCCAAACAAATGCGTCTCCATATTTCGCGGAGCTCGAAGGTGCTAAGGAGGCAGCAGACTCTTCTGCTTCACACGGAGTTGAAGCCGAGTCCGGCCGACCGAACCTCCTGTGCACACGCACCCGAACAAGACGAGAACGCAACGATGCGGAAACGCAAGAAGCTCGAAGGGTTTTTTTTTCCTTGCCATTTTCGGTTGAATGCGATCCGCCTCGTCAGCCGGGCGTGGGCACGCAGGGGGGGGATATCAAGAACAGAAAGAGGGATGGAAGGGGGCGGTGGTTTTGCTCTAAGTACATTTGTGAATGCCCAAGGCAATTCCTTCAGGAAAAGTGCAAAATTTTGGCAGCACCCAATTCTAGCAGGTCAGACCCTGAGAACAGACCAGGTTACTATATAAATATGCGGGTTCTGGATCTGTCCGGCGTACAGTGAAAAATCCCAAGCAAAATTTGCACCTTTGCTCTCTCATTTTTGCGCAGTTCAGTGCGAGGGGCGCTGTCAACCACGTGACACCGGGTGCCTTTTCGTTTCTCCAGCAGACGGAGCTCAGAACTGTGATTGCTGTGTCGCAATTCTGCCGAAAGAAAGGGCTCCCCTGCAGTGGCTACCGATTACTCGAACCAGAGGCGTACAAGGCGCGGCGAGAGCAGAGGCGTCATCTAGATGAAGAAACATAGGCGAGTCGGGCAGGGAGTATGCGGGTGGCCCCACGCACAGAGCTATGCGCTCTGCGCCCGGCAACACGTTTAAGCTTTACACACGGTGAATACCGAGGCTGGAGTATTTCTTCTGGCAAAAGAAATTGCGATGAGAAACGACAGGAACTGCTCTCTAATGCGTGCGCGCCGGTCGTCCCGCACTTGTTTTGTGTTTCCGACGATTCCGTATGGGAAGCGTACAGATTGGTGTCTTTCGACTTCTTGTTGCTTGTGGTGTCGTGATATTTTTTCTACCCCCCCCCTTGGTTTTCCATTCCGGTTAGCAGCTCTGATTAACCACCAGAATGCGCTACGCCTGCGTGTTTTTTGACAAGGCAGCCCGCAAGATTGCTAGTGTACGGAGACAAGCCGGTCTACCCTTTATCCCTGCAAGCCGGTGTACCCTTTATCCCATGGTGTGGCTATTTTTTTCACGGTGCGCCGCAGTGCACCACCGGTCTACAGGGGGATGGACGGCTTTAGATCTTCATTTGCGATACCGGCAGGTCTCCGCTTTGGATCCACGTTCTTTTTTTTTTGTATACGCACCTGCTTTGTAGGAAATACTTGAGGGGGCTGCCAGCTGCAAAAGATCAAAGGAGGTAAATGTGCTGTAGCCCACACGAAACACAGGTGAATCTGGGTTTAGTGGCGGGCGTAAGCATTCAACAAAAAAGACCCACTTTGTAGTTGGTATTGTTCCTCCCCTCTAGCCTCCTTCGAAGTAAGCACAAGGCAGCCCCTCGAGTATTTCCGCGGCGTACCGTGAGGCTTGGCGCCTGCGCTGAACACGAGAGAACCCGTAGAGACGGGCAGCCAAGGGTTGCGGCAACGTGCCAACTCCGGCGCCAAGCTTTTGCGTGCTGAGCTTGGTCGTTGCGCTCTTGCCTCGGAGCGAACCTTTCTTTCTGTTTTTTTTCTCAACCGACAATCTCTTTCACACCATCTTCTGTGGTTGAAATTCACCGTGAGTAGCAATTTGCACGATTGGCCTGCGAAATACCGGTATGTAGGTGTGTAGTGTACATATGGGGCTGAAGGTCGTCACGGGACGAGGGGCAAGGGGGATAGTGCCAGCTTCTAACTCTGTTGCGTTCTTCCATCCTTGTGTCCAGACTTCTTTCTCGGAGTCGAGATCGCGTTTGCATTTTTTTGATGACCGTGGATCAGGGTCAAAGATTCGGACAGTCCAGCTCTTGACACTGCTGTCCGAAGGAGAGAGCCGGATCGCGCACAAGGGCAGTTCTGGTGTCTGATACAAAGCTTAGTGTACATGGGGCTGAAAGGTCGTCGCTAGGCGAGGGCGGGGAGATAGCGTCAGATTCTAACATAACGCGACGATCAAGACGAGGTGAAGAGACGAGAGCACAATACAACACCAGCGAAGAGGCAGTCGCAAGACGACATGCAGATTCTCGCCACAGATTCTTTGCGTTCTAACTTCAAACTACGACGGTCTACAGTCTATCAGCAGGAGAGTGGACCGGCTTGTCGGTGGCTACGCTCCGAGCAACAACAAAGATCCTGGACAGCGCCGGCGTCTTGTCAGCCTTCGGTCCAGACTTCTTCCTCGGGGTCGAGATAGAGCCTGTGTTTTGAGGTTTTCGATTCAGTTCACCTTGCTAGCGACTATTTCCCATCGTAAACTGCAGTAGTTGAAAAGTGGCGCGTAGTAGTCCCTCCGAAGGAATTGTCGCTTGAGCACCTGCACGACGTCACCGGGCAGGGCAGGCATGAGAATGTAGAGCAGACTTCACCCACCCAGGCCTGAGGTGATGTGTGCGCATTTGGCCTCCGTCTTTGCTGGCGACTCTTCCCATCGTAAACAAATGCAGTAGTCGAAAAGTGGCGCGTGGTAGTCCCCCCAAAGGAATTCTTGCTTGAGAACGTGTACGACGTCAACTGGTAGGGCAAGGGAGGGCGGGCATGAGAAGGTAGAGTAGACTTCAGCCTGCCGGGCCACCCACGTGTACCTGGGGTAACGTGTGCGCGCCTTGCTGGCGAGTATTCCCATTGTGGAAACTGCGGTAGTTGTAGTTGAAACGTGGCACGTACCTTGACTGCCTGCCGGGGCTGGACAGAGGCGTGGGCCGCGGAGACCGAGTCATGACGGAGAGGTGGGGAGAGGCGTGCCGAGACGACGCGCGGGAGGAGTTCCGGTGGTAGGCCCTCTCGGCGCGATCGACCGAGTGGATCGTGTCGTTGATCGCGCGCACGAGGTCGCCCTTCTCGATCTCCGAATGCTTCACCTTCGACTCGAGGTCTTGGATCTTCCGCTTCGCCCGCGAGACGTTGTTCGTCCTGATTTTCAACCGCAAATCGTTGACCTGCTTGCCGTGCGCGTCGTCCTGCGCCCGGTGCCGCAGGTCCCTGTTGTCCAGCCGCAACTCCTCGAGCCTCGCCTTCAGCGTCTTGATCTCGCCCTTCATCTCGATTTCCCTGTTGATCCGCGCGGCGGCGCGGGCGACCTGCTGCTCCGCCTTGTGCAGCGCCGCCTCGGTGTCCCGCCTGCGCGCGGTCTCCTGCAGCAGCGTCGCCGCCAGCCTCTTCTGCTCCAACCCGCCGGCCATCGACGGGCCGTGATTTTCACGCTGCGGCTCGGCAGCGGGGCGGTCGAGCTCGTTGAGCAAGCCCTCGAGGTGCAGCCGGAGACGCTCCGGCGCGGGCGCCGAGGCGTGCTTGGTTTTCGGCCGTTTTTCGTCGCAGGCCCGCAGGATGCGCTGGATGTCGGCCCAGTCGGCGGACGCGTCGCCCTTCGGCCTCGCCGGCGGCGGCTTCGCCGGTTGGAGTAAGGGGAGGATGCTGTCGTGGAGGACGGAGTGGATGATGTCGTAGATGCCGTCTCGGGTCAGGGCGTCCTTGCCCAGGGAAGAGGCTTGGACCTTGTCGACGATGTCGTCGGCGGCCGGTCCGAACACAGTCGACGCGAGAGTCAGGAACTTGATCGAGTTCTCGAAGTCGTGCTCCGTTTTCTGCAAGTCCGCGACGGCGTCGCTGTAGGCGTGCCGGAGGCGGCGGACCTCCTCTTCGACCTTCCCGGCGTTCTTCGGCCCCACGGCTGCGCGCGCCAGCTGGTCGCGCAGCTGCAGGACCTCTTCTTCCTTCTGCCGGTACTTGCGGTGTACCGCCTGCTTCGCTTTCAGCTCGATCTGCGATTTTTTTTTTTTTTTTTTGTGCTTGTTGTTTTCTCACTCGGGACTTTTGTGGTTGCGTGTCTTGTTGTGCCCCTACTAGGGGTAGACCGTTCACGTCCGTTCAACACGTGGTTTGGTAGGTACAGCACTTTGGATCCTCGGTTCTTTGTCTGGCAGCCCTTGTCGAGCATTTCCTTCCAAGCTGGCGCTTATGTGGTAGTAGTAGTAGTTTGAACTTGATATGTAGCAACAAACTGTGACGTATGTAGTAGTAGTAGTATGTGCCGTCTGCCGAAGCAGCCGGGGACAGCAGGCGCAGGGGGCAGGTCTTGCTTTACTTTTCTCTTCTTCATGGAGACTCACCCGCGGGCATTCCCGATTGTCCAATCACGGTCGCAAAAAGTTTGTGCCCTTCAGTGATGAGGTGGTTGGCCAGGCTCCCACAAGGTCTTATACACACGGCGCTTGTTTAAAAAATACTCGAGGGGCTGCCTTGCGCTTACTTCGAAGGAGGCTAAAGGGAGAAAACATTACAACTACAAATGGTGTTATCCAACCTAAGTTCTGCCGGGACTGACATTCTTTGATCCTGTTGGTTCGGGCTAGTTGAGGAGTGCTACCTTTTACCGGAATATTACTAGTTGTAGAAGCCAGCTCCACCCGAATTCTCCTGGTGTCGATTCGAGGTGGTCGTGCTCATCCAGCCATGCGTCTTGCTCCTATTCCCTCAGTGGACTGCAAGAATTGGAGCTGGCGTCTTCTGGCCTCACGCACTGCTGGCTCTATGGGGCTTTTCTGGTTTCTGCCGGGTTTCTGCCGGGTTCTTATCGGGGGGGGTGTCCATTTTTGGGGGGACTCCTTTTTTGTGCTAACAATGCATTGTTGGTACTTAGAATTAGTAGGTAGTAGTTGGCAGCGTACTACATGAAACTTACCAAAGCAGGTGAGTTCCGCTAGTGCGCACAAACAAAAGAAAGCGCCAATGGTGTGATCCAAACCAAGTTCTGCCGGGTTCCTCCCGGGTTCTTACCGGGGGGGGTGTCCATTTTTTTATTTTTGGCTGCTTGCATCTCCCATCGAGTCGCTGCTAGCTCTTTCAGGCATTTGTCGACGCTTCACGCAGTACCTACCGCGATAGGGCAACAGAATAGTCTTCAAACTCCCTGGATATGCAGTGCTGAGGTCGGGTGTCAATCACCGAGGAAAGGAGAGCCGTGAGGCTTAAGTAGTGTATAGAAGCCTCCATAGATGCCCCCGGGTGAGTATATTGGGTAGTATTCCAGGTACCCATCCCTTAAATCCCTCATGGAGGCGTTTCTTGGGCCGGCGTGCTATTCTGGAGGTATCTGCAGAACCTCTGAAATGTGAACCGCATCCAGCGGCTACAGGCAGACAGAGTTGGCCTTCCGTTCGGACGTCGTGAGCTGTCAGGCTCGGACGACAGTGACCTGGAGAACTTTGATGGCATGGTAGGGTTCTGAATCAGTGCCAGTCACCCTGGATGATAATCGCGTACGCTTTCCAATCGTTCTTCAGTGCCAGTCACCCTGGATGATAATCGCGTACGCTTTCCAGTCGTTCTTCAGAGTGTCGAAGAACACCACATCACTTTCCATCAGAGCATCGAGTACGGCCTCACCATGTCTCATCCAACCAGGCTGGTGTACTCCCAGGCCTTCGTCGTGTTTGTGCCCACAGCTTGTGTCGGGTCGTGTCGCATCAGAATTGCCAGAGTCATCACTATGGTCTGCGGCAACGCTGTCATCAACACCAGTTCAACGCAAAACCTCGCTTGGAGTGTCCGCTTTACTGTCGTGGTCTGCCAATTATTCAGAAGTCCAGTAGAAGCACATCGCACGTGTTGCTTCTTAGCGTGCTGCTTCAGCTCATCCAATCAGCCTTTTGTCTGATTCTTCAGTGGTCGCCACTAACTTTGACTTCGGCCAAGATGGACATGATGTCAAGCCTAGCGAAAGGGCCTGCTCCGCCAGAAGCGGTTTTGCCCAAGTTGCAGTGTCGCAATCAACCTCTGCAAGCAAGGCAGTCCGTCGTTCTTTTCGCTCTTTCGCCGTCGCTGCCCCTGTCGCATTTTCCTTGCAAATCTACGGTTCAGAGGTGAATTCGTTTACAGAGTCTCCTCAAGAACCGGTAGATGCTAGTCGTAAGCAGAGCTTGGCCCGCAAGCATCTCTCACTCCCTGACTGACCCTTGTTCGGGTGCTCGTCGCCGAATTCGAAACTACACGTGGCTGGGACTGCCCCCGCTGGACAGCTTCTGGAAAAGGATCGGTGCCGCCCCACGTTTTAGGCGTTTTGGCGGTGAACACGCTCAGCACACGAGCGCTCTTCCTTGCCACATCGACATCAATCGGTCGTCATCTCCGTCAGCTTCTCAAACGGCGAGCACACTCCTGAAACATCGTCGCAGTCGGGTGTTTTGTCCCCTCGCGCCCACTGCAACCGGAGTAGACCTAATGGGGCCCTCTTCGCAGCTTTCGGGGTCCAGGAGCCTCCCCATAATTTATATGTCGGACATCGAAAAATATGTCGGACATATAAGGGAAGCTACCCTTTTTCTTTTTCTGGGCAGGCCGGTTTGGGCCCTCTCTTCAGGTTGTTCTCCTTCTTTTTCACCTGAAATGTCTTGAGTTAGGGATCTCCATGTGAAGTACGGACATGTAAACTGTGACAGTGACATCTTCAGTTTGGTGTTGGTTCGCTCATTGCTCAGGCTTACATTTTTGGAACACATTGCAATGTCTCGTAGTAGTATGTGTCATCCTCATCCGGGAACAAGTCAGGGAGAAGAACGGAGCAATATTTACAAACAAACGAGTGACATAAGGTGGCCGCTTGAGCGGCGCCAAACCGAGCGCACACAGCAGCAGTGACGCGTCGGCAGTATTTGCACTTAAGGATGGGGCTGCCGTCATGAGCGTCGACGGCTAGCGAGTGTCGGCAGTGGGTGCAGTGGTCGGAGCAATTTTGAACACATTGCAATGTCTCGAAAAAAAAGAACCCCGGTGCACACCTCGAGGCGTTTCTCAAGCTCGCTGACGTGATGCTCCTTCGCGTCCGCATCGTCCTGGTCCTGCATGATGGTAGCTTGCAGGTCGGCGACGACGTCCTGCAGGTGGCCCACCTCTGCCATGACGGCCGCGTACTCCGCCTGCAGCTCGGCGTAACTTTTTTGGAGCAGCAGAGCCGCGGCGTCGGGACCATCGGCGGGCACGCCCCCTCCCCCGTTGCCATCGGCCGGCGCCGGCGGGACGTGGCGGTGGTGGTTGTGCGAGGTCGCCGCAGTCGACACGCTGTCAGACCGGAGCTGCTTGCGGGCCGTCGAGAGCTGGAGCTCGAGGCCGTGGAGGTCCGTGGTCAGGTCGGTTATCCGCAGGTGGGCGGCCTTCGCCGCGTGCTGCTCCTCGGCCAGCCGGTCTTCAGCCTGCGTCAGGTCCTGGTGCAGCGACGCGATGATGGCGTCCTTCTGCGAGACCAGCTCCGCCAACTCGGCCAGCTGCTCGTCGGTCGGCTCCTGCGCCGCCACCACGACACGCACGGCCGCAGTCGCGGCTTCGCCCTCCAGCCGCGCCAGGTCCTTCTTCATCTGCGCGTTCTCCGCCAGAACCGTAGTGTACGAAGCATCCCTTCCCTTCAGCTTTTCCTCGAGCCCCTGCATCCGCGTGGTCACCCCGGGGCTGAGTCCCTTGGCCACCAGCGCGTCGAATTCCTTCTTCCGCTCAAGCCGGCTCGTCAGCTCGTTCACGCTCGCCTCGCACTGTGCGACCGCTTGCTGGTCGCCACGGGCGACGGCACGGTGTAGGTCCGCTTCCGCGAAGCGCAGCCCGTCGCGCATGTGGCGGATTTCGGGAGAAGCGCTGGGCGACTGGAACCGGCGCGCGATGTGTTCGTCGAGCATCACCGGCGTCGCATGGACGGACGTCTCGCCGTGCCCGTACGTGAGCAGCGTCGGCCGCAGCTCCGTTGCCGGCGAGCCTTCTCGCGCCTGCTTCTGCTTGATCAGCTCCGCGTTCTCAACCAACAGCCTGTCCCTCGACGCTAGGACTTCATCAAGCTCCCTGCGGAGGCTCTCGGCTTGCCCAGCGGGCGAAGACGGCTTGCCCGCGCGCCATGCCGGCGAGCCTTCTCGCGCCTGCTTCTGCTTAGCCAGCTCCGCGTTCTCAACCAGCAGCCTGTCTCTCGACGCTAGGACTTCATCAAGCTCCCTGCGGAGGCTGCTGGCTTGCCCGGCGGGCGACGACGGCTTGCTCGCACGCCGCAGGGCTGCCAGCTCCGCCTCCTTCTCGGCCAGCGACGCGAGGGCCCCGTCAAGCTCCCTGCGGAGGCTGCTGACTTGCCCTGCCGGGGAGGTCGGTCTGCTCGCGCGCCGCAGGGCTGCCAGCTCCGCCTCTTTCTCGGCCAGGGCCGTGAGAGTGCCGTCAAGCTCCCTGCGGAGGCTGCTGACTTGCCCGGTTGGTGAAGACGGTTTGCCGGCATGCCGGAGAGCTGCCAGCTCTGCTTCTTTCTCAGCGAGGGACGCGAGAGTGCCGTCAAGCTCCCTGCGGAGGCTGCTGGCTTGCCCGGTTGGTGAGGACGGTTTGCTTGCGCGCCGCAGGGCTGCCAGCTCGGCTTCCTTCTCGGCCAGCGCCCCTTGCAGGGTCTCCAGTCGTTCGCCGAAGGACTGCCGTTCGGTCCGCACGGCCTCCAGCTCCTCCGCCAGCCTCCGCTCGCCGCGTTCGCGCTGGTGGGTGAGGTCCGCCAGCGCTCTTTCCGCGGCGTCCACCTTCGCATGCACGCGGGGCGAAGCGGTTGATGCTGCCACTGCAGGGGGGTTTGAGTTTCTTTTTGCGTGGGTGGAGAGCTAATGGATGTGGGTCTGCTCTGATCGATATCATGCCATCAGTTTTTCCACGCCCGTGGCATCAGCTCAAAGGTTTGCGTACATAACTCCGACCGACAATTTGACCGGGATTCGAACGCACAGAGATGAGTTATGGGTCGCCGACGATTGTCGCCTTGCTTGTTGACAAGGAAAGCGTCAGGGGCTGGTGAGTAGCCAGAGCGGTTGTGCAGAGAAGAGGGAGAAGCCCTTTAGCAGTACGCTGCTGGTCGGTTAATAACTAGCCTCCGCAGTGTGTTGCTGGTCAGTTGATAACTAGCAACCGCAGAACGTTGCTAGTCAGTTAACAACTAGCCACCGCAGTATGTTGCTGGTCAGTTGATAACTAGCAACCGCAGTATGTGGGCCTTTGACGCGTGGATGATGCCTCTCGCGCTGCTCCCCTTGAGGTTCCTGGCTCATGCCAAAGCGCCGCCCCCCGGGTTAAGGGGTTGCGGCATCAGGCGTAACTAGCAACCGCAGTATGTTGCTGGTCAGTTAGTAACTAGCCTGTTCAGGCTGGCGTCTCGTGTACGGCAACAAAACCGTACACCGCGAGAGTAGGAGAAAGTTGAAAGGGAAACTAGAGTTTTGGTTGACCGCACTACCCTGAGCCCAAATCCTGGGCGTGGTTTCAGGTGGCAAAATGGCAAATGATCATGATCAGAAGGTCCTACTTGGGCGGTTCAGTTTCCTCACGTTGCATGCGCGCTTTTCGTTGAACGCAGTGCCTGATCGTTTTTTTCCGTAAAGCTGGATTCAGGACGCAAGTGAAAACGCCACGGTTTGCGGCGACGAGCTTCTCATTTCCTCCAACATTTCGTGTTTGGTAAAAATACTCGAGGGACTGCCTTGTGCTCATTTCGAAGGAGGCTAGAGGGGGAAACAATACAACTACGAAGTGGGTCTTCTATAGACTCACTTCGTACTGCTACACTAAAGTTTAGAGTGAAAATACTCGAGGGACTGCCATTGTGCTCATTTCGAAGGAGGCTAGAGGGGGAGAAAACAATACAACTACAAAGTGGGTCTTTTTTGTTGGACGCTTACGCCCGCCACAGAACCCAGATTTACCTGTGTTTCGTGTGGGCTACAGCACATTTACCTCCTTTTATCCATCGCGACTGGCAGTCTCCTCAAGCATTTCCTACAAAGCAGGTGCAGTGCTCCCGCTAACGAATAAGTGCGAGGAATTCCTCAAAAAAAAAAAAGGGCTGGAAAAAGAGGGTGAGGAATTCCTCATGAGGAATTCCTCACTTTTTCCCGTTGGTGGTATCGTGCAGCCAAAGCACTTCATCACGGTCTACTCTCTGCTCGGCGTGGCTGCAGCAGGCCCACCTGTATGTTGGTCAACACGTTTATTGCGACCAACGGGTTTTTCCACCTGGATGCACCATATCGTTCGCCGGGGGGCGGCCCCCCGGGGGGCGGCTCCCCCCCCGGACCCCCCCCCTTTAGAAGATTTGAGTGACCAACTGGAAAAAGATGCTAATACTAGTAATAGCCTGGGAACATTTCCGGAGTTGGGGCTTGCAGGCTTGATAAACGAAGCAAACGGACGATCAGCATCAACTGACCAAAGGTGATGGAAATGATAAGGCAAAAGTTTCTTGTTCTTCGCGTGTACAGGGTATAAACCTCTCTGGGGGGGTGTTTTCCTGTATTAGCACTTTTTTCGTTGGCTTCGTTTTCTCTTTCATGTGCAACCGTTGTTCCGGAAATGTTCCCGTCAGTACAGATGTACTATTAAGAAAAAAAAAAAGCCCCGCCCAGGTTTTTGGTTTCCTCACTAAAAGTGAGGTTAGCGGGAGCACTGAGCAGGTGCTTATACAAAATTAACGCCATCGGGGCACACCGGACGGGAGAGACGGCGAACTCTTTCGCTGGTCGAGGAGCTGTTCGAGCTCTGCCACTCTGCTGCCGAGGGCGGCGCCGGCGCCGCGCTCCTCGGCGAGCTGCTGCTGGAGACGCGCCGCCAACTTCCGCGCGTCGTCGACGTCGGCTCGCAGGCCGGCCTCCGTGCGCTGGAGCGCCCGCTCCGCCGCGGACAGCGCCGAAAGCTGCTCCATGGCTGAGTTGAGCTGTCGGTCGCGCGTGTCGATCGCCTCCTGCAGCATGCCCCGGTCCGACTCCAGGAGCGCGACCTCCGACCGCAGCGCGTTCAACGTCACCGCCGCCTGCCGCGCCGCCTCCGCAAGCGTCAGCACCCTCTCCCCGTCTCTGCCCCACCCGTCTCCCCCCGGGCTCGCTGCGCAGCCCCTCGTGTACAGGGTGGGCGCCGTGGTCCTCGGCGAAGGCGGGGACGCGGTCACGTCCTCCTCCGCTCGGCTGGACGGCCGCAGGCTGCCGGTCGCCGGCGGCTGCTGCTGCTGCGGCGGCGGCTCCGGCGAGCTGCGGGCGCGGGCGGAGCCCGCGGGGCTGCTGGCCCGCGACGCGGGACCCGAACCGGGTGATCGCTTCCGCCGGGGCTGCACCCAGCGCGCGCGGGGGCTGTTCGTCAGGTCGTCGGAGCCGGCGCGGCGCTGGCGGTGAGGCTGCTTCTCCTTCTGCGCGTCGTTGTCGCTGGAGGACAGGTCTACAACCGACGTGCCGGGGCTCGACGTTTTGTTGGGGTTGACGGTGTAGTTGCTGCTGTTGTTGTTGCCGGCGGCGGTGTTCGGGTGGGTGTGGATGCTCTTGGGATTGCAGAAGTCCGCGACCCTCGACAGCTCGGCCAGTGCGCCTTCGGCGTCGCGCTGGGCGGCCGCCAGCTGCCGCCGCAGCACGTGCACATCGTCCGCCCGGCTCTCCGCTCTGCGCACGGTGTCAGACGACTCCTTCCTCGCCAGCTCGAGTTCTCCGCCGAGCTTCGACGCGTGCCTCCGCTCATCGGCGACCGCCTGCCGGCACCTCGATGCCGCGAGGGGGGCCTTCTCGAAGGTCTGCGTCGTCGAATCTGTTTTTCAGAGTGAAAGTTCGCTTGCAACTCAGGGGGTTTAAGTCTCCGGGTGACCTTCGTCAATTTGGGAAGATATCCTTTGTGCTCTGAGTGTCGTAAGAGTGGTGGTTACTTTTCGACGTGAAGGTTCGCTTTTTTTCCTCCTTTTTTTGCGTTTAGTGTGGATTAGAGGTTCGGTGTTTCAGGGTCTCCGGTTGACCATTGAGGCTGGGAGTCGGGTGAACGGGATGTGGAGAGATTTGCGCACTTTAACTACGGTTAGCCAGTTTTGTTGCGTTTTCGTGCGGTCCGTTGCCTGCAACCTTTCGCTGGACCAGTCTGGGGCATTTTGAGTTTGTGGTACTGTGGATGAAAACTGGAACCGGTTTTGACACGCAGACCTTCAAATCTCTGCGAGGGTCTGTCCGTGGGACTGGGGCTCGGGCCGGTACCACTGTGCACATCACCAACAGCACCTGAGAGGTCAATGCATACCCAATCCTGCCTCGGGCTCATCCATCCAGGGCTGCAGCTCCTCGACAATTTGCTTGAGGATGGCTTTGTGCTCGTTGAGCTCGATGGTCGTTTTGAGCAGCTCGCTGCTCGCGGCGCGCAGGTTGCCGGCGACCCGCTGGGGGGCGTCCTCCGGCCGGCCCGTCCCGGGGTCGCCGGCGGCGGCGGGCTGCGAGATTTCGAGCTCGGCGACGCGGCGGTTCGCGTCCGCCAGCTTCCGCACGATGGAGACCAGCTCCGCGTCCTTCTGCGCCAGCGCCGCCCGCGCCGCGTCCGACGAGCGCCCAATGTCCGCAAGCTTGTCGTTGTACTGGTCCTGCAGCGGCTGCAGGAGCGAGAACGTGTCCTCCAGCTCTGCGTGCTTCTGCTCGGTCTCTCTGGCTGCTTGCCGGAGCTCGCTGTTCGCCTGTGTGTGTTTTCGCGTTTTGACGTGTACGACGACGGCCAAAACTACTCTACGTAGCTGCTTTGACTCCGAATGGAAGGGAGGAAGTATAGAGGTAGAGGAGCAAATACAATGCAAACACGATCTGAATTGGTCTTCGCATACACCACCGTGTTGGTGTTTTCTCACTCAGGACTTTTGACCTGGTGTGTTTGAGTGCCTTGTCGTGTAGGGGTAGACCCGCATGTCCTCACGTCCGTTCAACACGTGGTACGGTAGTTACAGCACTTGGGATCCCTTCGGTTCTTTGTCTGGCAGCATTGGTCGAGCATTTCCTTCCAAGATGGCGGTTGCAAACAAATACTGTCACCAAGGAAGCAGAAATTGGTTGTCGCTAAAAAGAAATGGGAAAACGGAGTGTAGGACTCCCTGGGTCGGAGGGGGTCGTTGTATATTGGTCTGGCATTACACGGTGAAGTCCAGCCTCAGAAGCTGGAGTTAAAAAGCGGTGGCACACCCACTTTTCGGGTGTGACCCGGGCACACCCTCTTTAACTCCAGCTTCTGAGGCTGGACCTCACCGTGTAGGGGTATTGGAAGGGTTGAGTCGGAGGGGGATTGCAAGAACGTGCTTGGAATGGGGATATGTGCTCAACACCGCACTGGTCCCGTCTGCGCCGTGTTTCGGTCCTTTAAGCCACGGACACAAAGGCGATCATCAGCGAGGAACCTGAGTGTCTGCAGACAGGACAGCGGCGTGAGTCTGTCTGCCAGGCGGCTGTTCGCAGCTCGTCACAGCCAGGACCACCCGTGCTACAAGAGCACAGGCGAATCCGTCACGGGGAGAATGCTCCTACAACCGTGTCTGAGCAATCAGCTAAAAAAGACAGGCGCTTCGTTTTGTTTGTGCGTGCCGGTTGATCGTTTTCCCGACTTGTATTTACCCTGTGTATATTCAGGTAAGGAATTCTGATCAACCACCACAATACACGCTGCCTACGTCTTTTTAGCCTGCACAATACATTGAAGGGCAACCCGCAAGATTGTTAGTACTAAAAAAAGCTCAGGGCCCCCGCCCTGATTGTGACTGCGACTCGCTAGGCAGCACTGACTTGTTTTCTTTTTACGGTGGCAAAGTAAACTCCGCGGAGCACAGTGTTGCCGCGTGCTAACGGTCCAAGCACCAAAAGGAAAAGAGTGCGAAGAAGTAATCCTGCGAGCTGAGGGCAGCACGTCGCGCTACGCGAAGTGCCGGGGGGGGGTTGCAAGAATGGGGTGACACACCTTCTGAGCCTCGTCCAGCCGGGTCTGCATGGCAGCCAGAGCCCGCCTGAGGTCGTCGCACTCCTTCCGCCGCTCGTCGCGCTCGGCGGTGCGCTGTTCGAGGTCGCGCAGGGCTGCGTCTCGGCCGGCGGCGGCGCGCTCCGTCTCGTCGCCGGCTTCGGCGGCCGCTTTCTGGGACGCGAAGAGCGAGTCGCGCAGGCCGCGGTTTTGCTTCAGGGCCTCCGTGTCCCCAAGCTGCAATTGGAGGAGCAGCCGGTGCACGTGCTTGGTCTGTCCGTCGGCGTCGAGCTTCAGGTCGGCCTTCTCCGCGTCGGAGAGGGCCAGCGCCGCGCGCAGGCCTTCGATCGTTTTGTTGCACTCTGCCAGCTGCCGCCGTCCGGCCTCGAGCTGCTGGTCGGATGTCGTTCTCTGCAAAGACAACGTACCGTCGTGATCCCGCTGGAGACGGTTTGATGAAGCACGGAGCGAATCCACCTCTTCCTGGAGGAGTTTGATCTCGTCTCTTCGGTCGTCAGCGAGCTGCCGTGCATCATCGAGTTCGCGTTGCATCCGGAGGGGTGCAACGCTGCCGGCGGAGTGAGAAGCGTGCCTGCTTTCTTCCATCTCTTGCAGGAGGGCGTACGCGGCTTCAAGCTCCCTCTCCTTCGTGTCCAACCTCTCCACGAGCTCGCTCACCGCGTCGAGCGACGTCTGGTGCTCTTCCGCGAACAGCACGGGGTACCCGAGCCCCCCGCTGCTGACGCTCGGCCCCCGGAAGGCGACGGACCCGCCCACCGAGCCGCGGTCCGACCCCAGGTCGCCCACGCGCACCGGGTGCAGATACCCGCATCCGCACCGCGCCTGCACCGTGGGCATCGCGCGGCTTTTTTCCCGCGGCCTCGGGTCGGAATTATCGTGTTTTGTTCTTTTTGTTCTGCCGGGAACGTTGTAGTTGTTTTCTGGCTTTGCGGCAGCACTGGGCTCTACACGGCGGTACTGCAGAGCCACGGGCCTGCGGGTCAAGTGGCTACCGATTTCCCAAACTAAAGCATCAAGGCGTGGCGCACCTTGGGGCTTGGCGCTTCTTGCGCTGAACACAAGCTCGTCGAAACGGTCAGCCACAGGGCAGAGCGGACGGGGGGTTGTGGCTGGAATGTGACTTCTGCCCAGTGCCCTGAATGTCAACGCTGAGAGATCAGGTCAAGCGCGGGTAAACGGCGGGAGTAACTATGACTCACTGTGCTGCCTCCGACTCGAGCCTTGCAAGCTGTGGTCGATGTTCCTGGACCAGGAGCGGCCTTTTTCTTTTTCTTCTTCTTCTGGTTTGCGGAATGAGGCGGGTTACCCAAAACTTGCACCCAAAACTTGGACCCAAATATATATATTTTGGACTACGCCCCCGTTCTTTTACACTCGTTCTCTTGTCAATGCACTACTGTACGTACTCCTTCACTCTTTTTCCTCACTTTGGCTAGCCAAATGCGACTCAGGCGATCGAAACCACGAACACCTTCGCAATGAATGGCTCTAGGCCCCCTACGTATTCTGCCGGGGGAAAAGTCGTAGTTCAATGTTTAGCAGGCCACTGCCTATGCATGTTTGATGCTAGCATCGGGGAAGGGAAATCTTGGCTCAATCCCTAAACGAACACCTCTTCTTGGAGGAGCTTGCCGTTGTCGCTTCGGTCGTCAGAGAGCTGCCGTGCGGCATCGAGTTTACGTTGCAGCCGGTGTGGTGCAACGCTGCCGGCAACGAGACGCGTGCCTGCTTTCTTCCATCTCTTGCAGGGAGCGCGTGCGCGGCTCCAAGAGGTCACTCGCCGCGTCGCGCGACGTCTGGTGCTGGAAATTTGTTGCATTAGTGTGTGTGCCTTTGAAGCGTGGATGATGCCTCTCGCGCTGCTCCCCTTGAGGTTCCTGGCTCATGCCAAAGCGCCGCCGCCCGGGTTAAGGGGTTGCGGCATCAGGCGTGGGCCAGGGCCAGGGAGACTGTTCGGAGGGGACACCACCCAATTTGTTGCATTAGTGTGATCGTCAGGCCTTCGACTACCCTGAGCAACGCACTATGCACACTCCGTGTCTGTTGCGCCGCCGCGGAGGCGGCCGACGAGTGGGTTTCGTTGTGGCCTCCCGGCCGGAGCCATCCTTATATGACCCTTCGCTCGTTTCTTCGCGTTTGCGTCGGTTCGCGCGGCGGATGGACGCAGCCGGGGGCTGCGCATTGGGTGGCGTTCGTCGGGCGGGGGTGCTGGCCCGGAGTTGCGGCGTTGGCAGTCGGCGCCGCCGCGCTGGGGGGGGTGCGTGGGACGGAAGGGTCCTCCGCAGCACGCCGCCGCAGCGGCGCCGCGCGATCGATGATGCTCTGCGCGACGTCTGGTGCCTCTTGGGGCGAAAGACCCATCGAACCATCTAGTAGCTGGTTCACTCCTAAGTTTCCCTCAGGATAGCTAGAACCAAAACAGGAGTTACGCCAGGTAAAGCGAATGATTGGAGGCATTGGAGAAATCGCTTCCTCGACCTATTCTCAAACTTTAAATGGGCGTGAGCTCGGGGTTACTTCATTGAACCGCGAACCGCACGGGGTACCCGAGCCCCCCGCTGCTTGCGCTCAGCCCCCGGAGCGCGACGGACCCGCCCACCGACCCGCGGTCTGAGCCCAGGTCGCCCACGCGCACCGGGTGCAGATACCCGCATCCGCGCCGCGCCTGCACCGTGGGCATCGCGCGGCTTTTTTTGCCGGCAAAATATCGTGTGTTGTTATTTTGTTCCGCGTTGTAGTTGGTTTCTGGCCATGGGCAACTAGAAAGTTTGCGGTGGTTTCCGTCGGCACTCGTTCTCTTCTCTATGCACTACTGTACGTACTCCTTCACTCTTTTGACTCACGTTGGCTAGCCAAAAGCGACTCATGCGACCGGTGCCACGAATACATTCGCGATGAGTCCCCAAGTATTCCGCCGGGGAGGGGAATCTTGGCTTAATCCCTAAATGAACACCTCTTCTTGGAGGAGTTTGGTATCGTCTCTTCGGTCGTCAGAGTGGGGCTCAACTACCTCCGTTATGTTTCGACTTCTCGTCAGCGAACCGAAGGTGCAGGCAGACCAGTAAGCAGAATTCGAGGAACCGTGGGCTCCTTGGAGTTTTTTAGCGTTTATTGTGGTTTGGAGGTTCGGTGTTTTAGGGTTTCCGGTTGACCATTGAGGCTGTGAGGCGGGTGGTATGAGGGTAGTAGGTATGCTTATACACTTTAACTACGGCTAGCCATGTTTGTAAGTGTTGCTGAATTTAGTCTTGGGCCCCCCACGCGCATGCATGTTGAGCATTGAGTTCTTTAAGGCGCAAGTGCCATCAAGGCAGGCGAGCACTGATGAGCAGGGGTTGCCAAGCAGCTCGTATCGGTCTGTAATATGCGTTCTTACTTCCGTTGGGCTGAGGAGGACGTGCGGTGGGGAGGGTTTTTTAGAGTGAAAGTTCGCTTGAAACTCCGGGGGTTTAAAGTCTCCGGGTGACCTTCGTCGTTAAGGGAAGATACCCTTTGTGCTCTGAGTGTCGTAAGAGTGGTGGCTACACGAGGTAAGAGGGTCGGTGGGTACCTTGGTTGTTGGTCAATGGTGGTTTCGGCCATTGTCCACATACCTTACTTACGGTAGGCCCTCCTCAGTATCCTGAACTCGAATCCTGGACGGATTTTGATCATGATCAGAGGGTCCTACTTGGGCGTCAGTTTCCTCATCTTTGCATGGCAAGCGGTGCTCGATTCACCAGCTCATGAGCCACACAGCCATTTCAAAGCCCTGTTCTAGAGTCATTTAACCCAGCTAGACACGTGCATCATACCCGGATGACCTAAACACTCGAGGGGCTGCCTTGTGTTTACTTTCTCTTCGAAGGAGGCTAGAGGGGGAGAAACAATACAACTACAAAGTGGGTCTTTTTTGTTGAACGCTTACGCCCGCCACTAAACCCAGATTGACCTGTGTTTCGTGTGGCTTACAGCACATTTACCTCCTTTGATCTTTTGCAGCTGGCAGCCTCCTCAAGAATTTCCTACAAAGCAGGTGCTTATACAAAAACAGAAACGTGAAAGTTGTAGCGGCGAGAAGACTGGGCCTACTGACGCCAGGAAAAAGAGTTAGGAAAGCGAAGGCAGAAGAAGGAGAGAAAAAAAGAAGCCACAAAGCAATTAAAAGAGGAAAGCACACGCACGCACACACACCCACTCACGTGGACGCCTCTCGCACAGGAAGGCACCACGTACGTAAACACGTAGTCCACAACACACTCTCACTCACACTTTTACACAGCGGCACCGAATGGGAAAGGCATAACGGCGGCAGCCGTGAACTAGGTCAGGTTAGGGCAAGGGGCGGGCCTCCTGATTCCGAGGATTCGTGCGTTTTCATAGAGCGATACGCATGGCAATGTCCCCCTCCGCGAATGCAACGAAGAGCAGGATTTCGTATACAGTGGGGTGTTTTTTTGTTTGCGCGCACGTGAGCAATCACTCATAGATAAGTAACTTGTCACGCTACGCCGCCAAACCTCTTCGTCGCTCTTTTTTTCGAGCGCTTGCGAGCATGAATATAATAAAGCAGTACAACTCGTTTCTAAGAACCCCCCCCCCAATTCCTCGATGTTCACACAGTGAGGCATGACATAGATTGCCGGTGCCGTGGAGGCTGGAGAGAGGTTGGGAGGGAAATGTCAAACGGGATTTTGCCTGGCGACTTTTCGTGTTTGATTCTGCAGATTGCGTTTAGCTTCATTCGGCGGGTGGCTCTGGCACGCGCAACGACGCCGATACTTGAAGCAAACCTGCAAGAACGCACGACCGCACGAGCGCAGACCTGGTTTTCGTGCGTTGCTTGTGAAATGGGCACATGTAAAGTATGCCGTGAGGACCTCTGGAGGATGAAGCGCATCGACGACACAGCGGCGATGATGCTCGTCAGCTCCTCTGAGCACGGTCTTGGCTGCTACTTGGTATTCTATCGATGTTGTTCAGCCACGAGGGTGTCTACTATGCTGTCGGTCGCACGGGGCAGCAGTACCGGGAAGGTACAGGGAAGTGACGCCACCTCCCCTCCCTGTGCGAGTTGCGAAGGGACCCAATAGGGGCGCTTGCCCTATAGAAGGTGTCTATGCTCAGTCAGTGTTGGATGCAATATCGGAATTACAATTGCGGTCACGTGGTGGCTGAGTCGTTTCTCAGTCTCAGCATTGCGCTCCGGTTGGTCGTCACTCGCACAAACAAAAAACTCTTCGGATGCGCACTCGAGAAGTTGCATCAGATCGCCAGAGGTTGTAACGCGGCAAGTGATGATCAGTTCGGAAATTCTTTAAGGGGGGGGCTGCCCCCCCCGGTCATATCTCTACGACCGATTTCGCACCAGCATTGCGCCGTAAAAAAATGAAAGAGGGTTCTGGTACTCCTCGGAAGCGTTAACCCGTGGTGAGAAACAATTCGCTGCTCGGGCTTTCACTTTTGGAACACAGTGCAATGTCTCGAAACAAAAGAATGAAGCAAGCCAAGCAAAAAAAGAAAAAGGCTGAAGCAAAAAGAAACCACGCGGAAGACGAAGGAAAAAGACTAATACTCGGAGGGGCCAGCCCTGTGCCTACTTTCGACGGAGGCTAGACGGGGGGTGAGAAACATTGCACCCACGAAGTGGGTCGCGTAGACGGGGCACGAGACCCAGATTTACCGGTGTTTCGTGTGGGCTACAGCACACTTCCTCCTTGAAGACTTTTGCAACCGGCGGCCTCCTCGAGTTTTTCTTACAGAGTAGGTATTTATTCAAAACAACGGAAAATCCCCGGTTTCCGTCCACCCTGCCTCCGGCGGCTCTCGTTGATGTTAGGGATCTCTGTCTCTCGTGGATGGCTATATTTAATATATCGTCCGATTCACCGAGCCACCTGCAGACCCACTGTTAATCCATTTACTCTGAGAATTGCAACGGCTTAATCCTTGAAACAAGCACACGGCTACTGGCAGAATCGACCAGATTTCTTGCCCTTCAAACCGGACTACCGAGGAAAATGTGACGAATCAGAGATTCCCCGACACCCCGACACCAGAGATTGTATCGTGTCTAGCCTAGATTGATGCACTAATCATTTTCATTCCTTCTTCAGCTTTCGAAGGGGCTGCCCTCGATCGTATCGCTACGACCAATAGCTTTCCTCGGTTACCAGTTTTGCATTTCACCCGCCCATCCCGGCGCACTTCCATGATAGATACAGACAAACTGTTTCCGATGACGTCGCCTTTCGAATTGCTGCAAGTACGCCCATCGGGCAATCGAACATTTTTCGGGGAGCTGTTCACGCCTTTTTCTTTTGAGCGGGTGGCCAGCGATTTATAGTTGCTGAAGGAATAGCTCACCAGGGATTATGCGAATCCCCGAAATTCGGGAAAGTCAAGGTTAAAAAGTCTGTAGCATGGCCGGAAGGTTTTTTTTTTCCACGTTGAGCGAGGTTTTTTTTGATGACCTGTAAGCTGGTATGCGACCTTCAACAAAGTGGCGAAGCAGCAACGTGGGGCGTGTTGCTGCTTCGCCACTTTGCTCTTGTGAGTCTTGCGGGTCCTCTCGCCTCCGTGACACTGGCCTTGCAAGCACAAAAAGCTGTCACCAGAAACTCCCGTGACCTTTTTTAACCAGCCCCGGAGAGTCCCGGCTCGCACTGTTTCGAAAGGGACCCCCGGGCGCTGAAACCGATGATCGTAAGTGATATAGTGGGAGCCTTCAACTTTTCTTGTGATATCCACACATAAAGGCTCGTCTCATTAACTAGGCCAGGGAAAGGGATGCAACCGGGTGCGGGACCCTTAGAAGGAACCCCCCCAGTGATTTTCCTGTGTGGCTAAAAAATATTCTTTCGCCTAAAAAACTTTCTTCCGCGAAAACGGGGTGGCTAAAAAACTTTTTTTCGCCACAGGAATTCCATCTAAGCCGGAAACCACAACCTGCCGACCCTCAGGAAAAACAAGAAGTCGCTAGCGCGGGCTCCAGATTAGCTACTTCTTCTCATTTTTGTTGAACGCTTACGCCCGCCACTAAACCCAGATTCACCTGTGTTTCGTGTGGGCTACAGCACATTTACCTCCTTTGATCTTTTGCAGCTGGCAGCCTCCTCAAGTATTTCCTACAAAGCAGGTGCTTATAAAAAAAAAAAAAAAAAATAGGACGCGGGGAGAAAAACGCAGCAATATTTTTTGCAAAGCAAACAACTGGCGCAAGGCGGCCTCGACGGCGCTGACCGAGCGCAAAACAGCAGCGATCGACGCGGATACCGAGTGACGGCACACGGCGCAGTTGTCGGCGAGGTTGAAAAAGTGGCAAGTCGGCGTTGCGCATGTGAACTGGGTAGGTGTTCTGCCTTTTGCACTAGCCGCGCAAAAGGAAAGCGGTGCTGGAGTATCGTAGCCGGCAGTGTGTTGCGCCATCCCTTTGCGAGTTGCGGAGATTTGTCCCTGGCGGTGTTTTGTAGCTCGAGTTTCGAGCGTGTGGCTGTCGGCCCGCAGCGTTGAATACAACGGCTGCCTTGTGCATATTCCGACGGTGGCTAGAGGGGGAGAAACAACACAACTGCGAAGTGGGTCTTTTTCGCAACAGAAGTTTGGACGCTCCGAATAGGTCCAGACGTCTCAACCATAAAAGAACCCGCAATGACTGTGGGGGTTCAGGGACTTTTAACCCACTTTTCAAAGTTCTTTCTCGAACGCTGACGCTCGCCACTAAACCACCCGCCCCACCCGGTGTTTCGTGCCTGGGCTGCAGCGCATTTTACCTCTCCTTTTCTTGAGACTTCGCAACTGGCAGCCTCCTAGTATTTCCCACACAAATGCAGGCGGGCTCGTTCTTCTTCTTTTCACCTGGTATGTCTTGAGTCAAGGGATCTCCATGTGAAGCACGGACATGTAAACTGTGACAGTGACGTGGTCTTCAGTTTGGTGTTGGTTCGCTCATTTGCTCAGGCTCACATTTTTTGGAACACAATGCAATGTCTCGAAAAAGGGAGAAAACCCCCCCGGAATCAGCCGGTAGCGGTCGGCTCCGGCGCGGTTGCAGCCGGCTCCGGCGCGGTTGCAGCCGGCTCCGGCGCGGTTGCAGCCGGCTCCGGCGCGGTTGCAGCCGGCTCCGGCGCGGTTGCAGCCGGCTCCGGCGCGGCCGCAGTAGGCTCCGGCGCGGCCGCCGCCGGCTCCGGCGCGGTGGCCCCCGGCGCGGGCGCGTGGGGTTCTTCTTCGTCGTCCTCGATGGTGTGCGCGCTGCCAGGGGAGCTAGGCACCGGCGACGGCAGCTCGGAGAGCTCCGGCGCGCAGTCGACCATGTTGGGCAGCGACAGCAGGGCGCAGCCGAGGAGCCTCTCCGGCAGCTCCTCGTCGCACCGCCCCTCGATGGTCACCCCGACGTGCAGCCTGTAGTCCCCGACCTTCTTCCAGTTGCTGTACAGCGCGAGCCGCGCCGCGTACGTCCACGCCCGGATGTTGACGCCGACCTCGAGCACGCTGCCGTCGAGCGTCTTCGAGAAGCGACCCGAGCCGGTAACCAGCACGGGTTTGCCGTTGTACTTCGAAAACGCGCTCGGCACGCCGGTGTCGGAGCGGACGAGGAGCTTGCAGCGGCCGAGGAACGGGTCATCGGTGACCTTTTTTTCCGCCGGCGAGAGCTGCGGGCGGGGTGGATTTTTTGCCGTCGGACGAAAGAGAGAATAGAGCATCTATTCGGTATCGGAAAGTAGGTGCGAGATCAGGCAAACCTTGTGCGCTAAGCTTCGTTGTGCACCGTGAAATCTAATAAACAGGGCTTACCCCACATTCTCGCTTTCATTTCACCAACCCTGTGACAATAATCATCTTCACCGTTTCTGCCAACGCGACCTTTTCCGAGAGAGAGACAGAGAACACATAAAACAAGTCAAAGGGTGCGGCCTGGGAGGGACAGGGGCGGGGTTGTCACGCCTTAGCAGTCCCAGGGCCTCTCCCCTCCCACCTGTATGTGTTCTCGCTGTCATCGCTACCGCGCTGACATTTCCGAGAGAACACATCAAAACAAGTCCCCCACCGTCAGGCGAGATTCGGGGTGCCTCCTGGCTCCCTGGGAGGGACACGCCTTAGCAGTCCCAGGGCCTCTTCCCACCCCCTTATACGTGTTCTCGTTGTCATCGCTACCACGCTGATCTTACGAGAGAACAAAACAAGTCAAAGGGCCCCACCGTCAGGCGGGCCTAGATTTGGGGCGGCAGAAGGGACACGTGACAATCATCATGAAAAAGACAGGCGCTTCGTTTTGGTTGTGCGCGCCGGTTGATCGTTTTCTGCTTGTATTTACCGTTTTTTTTTGTTTTGAAGTTGGGAATTCGGATCACCCACACGTCTTTTTTAGCCTAGCACAAAGACATTGGAAGATTTTGTTTGTGTGTACGTGTAAACTCTGTTTTGAGTGAATTAGCACAGCACGCTGCCACCCGACACTTTTTGATATAGACAAGCAAGCTTGTTACCATAAGAAAGTGAGTAACAAAAGAGAGGGGGAGGGGCACACGTTGACGAGGAAGCGCTTTAGCAACTTGATGGCAGGATCGGTGCAGCCCTCAGCCGCAGCGGCTGCGGTTTCCGGCTTCAGGGTGAAGAGGAGGATGGCGTTCACGGTTTTGCCGGACAGCTGCTGCCCGAACAGAGACGGTTTTTCGCACAGGGGAAGCTGGAGGTTGAAGATGATTGTGTGCGGCAGTCCGTTGCGGTCGAACGCGGGCGGCGGCGGCAGCCGAGACTTGTCGTACACCCGCGAAAGGGGGTCGGGCGACGACACCAGTTCCGCGCCTAGGAAGTCGTAGAGAGATGGGAGAGAAGGTTCCTGTGCGGGTGTGGAAACTGCATTGCTTGCCGACGAAGTTTCAAAAAGAGGTACAATACATTGACCTCTCATGCATGGTTGATGCTAGCATCAAGTCAAGGGGGGGAAATGTTTCTTGGGTTTGAAGAGCGCGTGGTGCTTGCACCACTGAGGCCAGGTTATATAACCGCGGATTTAGTGAAGGATTGTTTAGGAAACGGTCGTGAGCGAAACCCGACCAGGTAACGACCATTTCACTGTCTTCTGTGCTTTGTGATGCGAACATCACGAGGTGCTGTCGAAGACACCGCCGTGAGCACTGTGAAGCATTGAGTTCTTTTAAGTACGTGAACCACATGGATTAGCATGCACTGTATGTTAAGCAGCGGTTGCCAGATACTCCCGTAGCACCTATTCACGGGTTTGCAGGGGTAAAAAGGAAGCCCGGGTTGGGGAGGGTGGTGGGTTTGGTGCGTAGTATTCTTCTTTTTTTTGTTCTTTCTCGGTTCTGGTGGTGCTGCTCCTTCCTTCTCGTCCTGTGTTGGGCTACGACTTTTTCTTGTTCTTTATCGGTTCTCGGGGGGAGGGGACGTTGTTATTGGTGCTGGTTTGTGGGATAAGGTGAGGAAAAAAGGGTGTTTCTTCTTTGCGGTGGTCTCCGCTGGTCTGGTAGTCCGTGCTACCTCCTTTCTTTTACACTCGTTCTCTTTTCTACTCACTACTGTACGTCCTCTTTCACTCTTTTACTCTCTTTGGCTAGCCGGGGGAGGGGAGAGAACGCACCTTTTTCTTGGATTTCAAGTACCCGACCTTCCGCAGGAGCCAAGACTGGCACCTACCGGGCGCGCATGACATGGGGGGCAGGTCTTTGACCGACGATCCGGCTCGATACCGGGCGAACCGCGCGCGGCCCGAGATCAGCCTCCGGGGCCCGTTGCCCGCCCAGTCCGTCGTGTCCGGCTCATCCGGGACCGGCGGGAGACACTCCGAAGCCGGTGTCGGCGGCGCCACGGCGGCTTCCTCCTCGAGCGCGGTCACAGGAGACTCTACAGGTTGCAACTCGGCTGGCCGCAGCTCCGCCGGCTGCGCTTCGGCGGGCTGCGGGTCGGCGGGCTGCGGGTCGACCGCCTGCGGCGCGGCCGGAGACTCGCTGCCTGCGGCGGGGGGCTCGCCGCCATTCTTCTCGTCGGACATCTGCAGCGCGGTGCTCTGACGAGGCAGATGCACACGGCACCCCTCCCGTTTCCTCCCCTCCTGCCGCCTGTCCTGGGGGTGAGTGGAGGGCTGGCTTGAAAGTTTTCGCGCTTTTTAGAGTTAAAGTTCGCTTGAAATTCCGAGGGGTTTAGGGTGACCGTTGTTAAATGGGTTCCCTTGAGAGCAAGAATGGGCTACATGGTTGTTTTTGGGCAGGTTTTACGTGACTATGTGTTGTGCATATTGTCCATGGCGCGCACGACATGGGGGGCAGGTCTTTAACCGACGATCCGGCTCGATACCGGGCGAACCGTGCGCGGCCCGAGATCAGCCTCCGGGGCCCGTTGCCCGCCCAGTCCGTCGTGTCCGGCTCATCCGGCACCGGCAAGAGACACTCCGAAGCCGGTGTCGGCGGCGCCACGGCGGCTTCCTCCTCGAGCGCGGTCACAGGAGACTCTACAGGTTGCAACTCGGCTGGCCGCAGCTCCGCCGGCGGGCTGCCGGGTCGACCGCCTGCGGCGCGGCCGGGGACTCGCTGCCTGCGGCGGGGGGCTCGCCGCCATTCTTCTCGTCGGACATCTGCAGCGCGGTGCTCTGACGAGGCAGATGCACACGGCACCCCTCCCGGTTCCTCCCCTCCTGCCGCCTGTCCTGGGGGTGAGTGGAGGGCTGGCTTGAAAGTTTTCGCGCTTTTTAGTCTTAAAGTTCGCTTGAAACTCCGGGGGGTTTAGGTGACCGTTGTTAACCACTTACGGACGGAGGGGGAGGAGGGTTATTTGGGAAAAGGGGGGGCTTCGCGGCAAACCTCAGGTATCCGTTGAGAGCTCGGAGCAGGACTTTTGCCCGATGAAGGACGCATTTCAAAGACCTGTGTCAGATATTTCCAATAAAGCAAACGGCGACCACTTTCGACCATTCTTGACACCCGCGAACTTTCTTGATTTAACTACCAATACAGTGGTAGTTCGTCCGGAAGTGGTTAAATGGATTCCCTTGAGGCAATATGGTTGTTTTTGGGCAGGTTTTACGTGACTATGTGGTGCATCGTGTCCATGGCGCGCACGACATAGGGGGCAGGTCTTTGACCGACGATCCAGCTCGATACCGGGCGAACCGCGCGCGGCCCGAGATCAGCCTCCGGGGCCCGTTGCCCGCCCAGTCCGTCGTGTCCGGCTCATCCGGCACTGGCGGGAGACACTCCGAAGCCGGTGTCGGCGGCGCCACGGCGGCTTCCTCCTCGAGCGCGGTAGGAGACTCTACAGGTTGCAACTCGGCTGGCCGCAGCTCCGCCGGCTGCGCGGGCTTCCTGCGGCCAAATTAGACGGACCAACTGGGATCCTAGTAAACGGAGACGATCGCCGGATAAACGTTTGGGCGTACTCACTTCGAAGTGCACGCGTTTACCAAGCGTTTGCCAGGTGAGGGGCGCATGTGGCTACGTCCATGTGTCTAGGTGTGTCCATGTCTGTGTTTTCGCCTGTCCATCCTGTGTCGATATGTAGCTATGCGATGTGTCGTCTGGCTGTGTGTGTCTGTGGCTATGTGTCCGTGCTAAGTCTACTAAGTTGCGACCCACACGGCAGCAGTACACCGGCCAGTTGGCTGGCATTGCCGGTATGTGGATTTTTGACGAAAGGCAAACACACACAGCACGTCAGACTTTCTCCACCCTCTTACTGCTCTCTCTTGTGTGGCGGTGGTGGGGTGTCATTTGCACGCAAATGAGTACCACACTATAAACCAGCCTTTCGCCAAGTCGACTACCGCAAGGGAGGTATCTCGTTGAGCGATACGGGTCGTACACCGAGCGCATCTTGGTCAGTCGAAGCAGAGTGCGGGAGACAAGAGAACAACATTGAACACGGCAGATTTTAAACAGGAGGAAAAAAGAGGTAAAGATGGCAACGCAATGAAAACGGCGGCAATGGCTCGTCGCGTGGGGGATTGCAAGAACGCATTCCAAGCATGTGCTCAACACCGCACTGGTCCCGTCTGCGCCGTGTTTCGGTCCTTTAAGCCACGGACACATAAGGAGGACCATCATCAGCGCGGAACCTGAGTATCTGCAGACAGGACTGCGGTGTGAGTCTGGTTTGTCAGGCGGCTGTTCGTAGCTCGTCTCACCCGGGACCACCCGTGCTACTAGAGCACAGGCGAATCCGTCACGGGGAGAAGGCCCCTACAACCGTGTCTGAGCAATCAGTTAAAAAACTCAGGGCACTCACCCTGATTGTGACTGCGACTCGCTAGGCAGCACTGTCGCGTGGGGGAAAGGTGAGTTCACCAACTGGGGCACCGACCCCCCGGCGCCTGCTAAGAAGACAGGTTGGGGGGCAGGGCGACGGACTGGCGCTAACAGAACTGACCTGGCTTTCTTTAAATAATTGACGATAGCACCCCCACCTTCCATACATCCGGCCTCTCGTCCCAGATGAACGAAGTGCGGGGTGAAGAGCACTCGGCGGAGTCCAGCCTCAGAAGCTGAAGTTAAAGTTGGAGTTACAAAAGCAGGTGTCACCCGCTTTTCGGGTGGGGATTCACACGCGTTTCGGTTGTAGCGCACCCGCCTTTTTCGGGTGTGGATTCGCACGCGTTTTGGTTGAAGGACGCCCGCGTTTCGGGTGGGGATTTGCACGCGTTTTTGCTGTAGCACACCCGCCCTTTTCGGGTGTGGGTATCACACGCGTTTTGGTTGAAGGACACCCGCTTTTCGGGTGTGACTCGGGCTGTAGCTCTTTATCTGCTGAGACTTCGCCGAGTAGTCCAACGCCGATACTACCCAAAAACGGATCTGGCGTTTCCTTTGTTTGTGCGCACTTCCTTCAAACCTGTTTTGTTCATCTAACGGGAGTGAGGATAGTACGCTGCCATCGATCTGTTTTTGTTCTTGGCAAATTGCATTTGTTAGACACTTCGCCAACCTCCTTCGCATGAGTGCAATATTGGTTCTAGAAAAAGCGCAAGCGCACAGAACATGCGCTCTCGGGCGTGCCTCGTGGTCGACCGCGGCCTTCGTCGCGAACCGGCGGACGGCGGTCCCGAAGATCTCGGCCCCCGACGCGGAGACCTTCTTCCGCGCGACCGAGAGCACGTCCTTGTCCTGCAGCTCGCCGTCGGTGACCAAACACAACGCCTTGCGCCGGGTCCCCGTCGGGTCGCTGGACAGCACGTCCGCCGCCATTTCCATCCCGACGGCTTCGTCGCGGCGATTGGGTATGACGCTCCATCCCCTCCAATTATTCACATTTTCGTGTGTTTGCAACGCATTGTTTGTACTAGATTCGTAGCTAGCCGTTTAAACGTTCGCAGCAGGGAAAACTGACCAGGCACAGTATTACAGATGAGCAGCAGCTAAACACTGTAGTTCGCCGCTGGTACTGTTGTTGCCAGCGTTTTTTCGGACATCATTGGGAGGAATTGCAAGAACGTTGAAGTACGGCTAAAGATAAAGTGGTGTCACCTGAGGGGGTAATCTCAGGGCCGCCCACGTGCCAACGTTCGCTCATGGTTGTGCCATACGACAAGTACAATGACAAGCGCAATCCGTGACAAGTAGGTATTTATCGTACTTGTCATTAACCTGTCCAGCGTTATTTGTGGGTAGAAGGTCGTATTGTAAAGTCTCCGGTAGAGCTTTGTCATAAGACACGCGTATTCTTGCGGACAGGTTTCCGGCGGCCACCTCAATTCTTCGTACACTCCGGTGGTTCGCTAACAACAAGCCACTTGTTCATTCGTTTCTCAATTCTTCCCTAATTTCGCTACGAGTTTAATTCTCGGTTGGCCGGGCCCTGCTAAGGCTTGCCTGAGAACGTTCCTGAACAGTACCCACACTGCGTGTTGCGGCGCGGGTTTGCGGTTTTGAGTGTCCGCAGACAGTGTCATGAGTCTTGGTGCCGGCGGCACCAAGACTGCGGCACGGACTACTACCCGCCATTGTTGTAACGTTGGCAGGATGCCTGCTGGGGAATGTTTTTCTTTCAGCACGCACAAACAAAACGAAGCGCCTGTCTTTTTTTTTTTTTTTTGTATAAGCACCTGCTTTGTAGGAAATACTTGAGGAGGCTGCCAGTTGCAAAAGATCAAAGGAGGTAAATGTGCTGTAGCCCACACGAAACACAGGTGAATCTGGGTTCAGTGGCGGGCGTAAACGTTCAACAAAAAAGACCCATTTTGTTGGTGTGGTCGGTGGGCCAGTTCCCCGTAGTTCCCCCGTAGTTCAACACGAGGGGGGGGTGTCTTTTTTTTTTTTTTTTCTTTCTTGCTTTTTTTTGGGCAAATTATCTTATAGCCACCCGGTATTTTCAATATTCCCTTAGAGCCACGAAAAAAGAATTTTATTCCCTTATAGCCACGAACTGACTACAACCGTTTTTTTTTTCCCTTATAGCCACCACGAAAGAATTTTATTCCCTTATAGCCACGAAAAAAGAATTTTATTCCCTTATAGCCACGAAAAAAGAATTTTATTCCCGCCACGAAAAAAGAATTTTATTCCCTTATAGCCACGAAAAAAGAATTTTATTCCCTTATAGCCACGAAAAAAGAACTTTATTCCCTTATAGCCACGGAAAATGAATTTTATTCCCCTATAGCCACGGAAAATGAAGTTTATTCCTGGAGAGCCACCTTCTCCTGTTCGTGTTCATAGGGTGCCCACCGCTCGCAAGATCAGTCTAAAACTATGTTCCTACCTCCATGAGAGTTCTGAGGAGGATACCCCTGTCGTCCCCATACATCGTGAGGCTTGCTGCTCCGATCATCAAATTGGTCCTTTGCATTTTATCCGAGGGAGAGGGAGGGGATGCAAAATGCAGTTCAGACTGAAATAGAAGGATGGTTGACTTGTCTGTTGGGTGGTTCAGGCTGTCCAGGCTGGTCAGGGAATAAAATTCTTTTTCCGTGGCTAAAAGGGAATAAAATTCTTTTTTCGTGGCTGTAAGGGAATAAATTTCTTTCGTGGTGGCTACAAGGGAAAAAAAAAAACGGTTGTAGTCAGTTCGTGGCTATAAGGGAATAAAATTCTTTTTCCGTGGCTATAAGGGAATTAAAAAACATGTGGTGGCTGTAAGGGAATAAAAAACATTGACGTGGCTATAAGGGAATAAAATTCTTTTTTCGTGGCTATAAGGGAATAAAAAAAAAATCGTGGTGGCTAGAAGGGAATAAACCCTTTTTTTTTTTTTTTTTGCTGAGTGCTTCAGGGATGCAGCCTTGGGTCCTGGAGAGCATTTCTAAGCTACCTTGCACTTTTGCGTCACAAAATAAGGACAATTTCGGGTAATACGTGCCCCGAAGAGGAACGAATAGGATGAGAAGGAAGGACAGACTGGGAGTCACGGTTTGACAGGTAGTGACAGGATTAGCTGCGGCAAAAAGGAGAGCAGGAACGGCTCTATCAGAGGGTTTCGAAGCGATCGCGGGACCGGAGACCTTCGCGGCGGTCGGAGGAGAGAGGTAGTTCCGGGCGCTGCAGTATTGACTGGATGGGAAGTGCTGGGCGGTGGCGGGTGACGTCTCGACGGCGGAGCTCGCCGTCGACTTTGAAGTGTGCACCGGACTGGATCTTCCGGGCAGTGTCGTAGCGACGACGGACGGGACACCGTTGAGCATGCGTGCGAGGGTACTCGGAAAACTTTTAAAACCCGTCGGGGATGCGCTGGAGCGAAACGGTGACGGACCGCTTCTGCCAGGCAGGAAACTGGAGAAGATAGGGTCGCTGAGAACGGTGGGAGCCCCGCCGTGCCTCACGGGGTACGAGATGAGGCCGATCTTCCGTGGTGGTACGGAGACGATGGAAGTGCTCGAGACACAGGTGACGACGGCACGAGTCAGCGGCGAGGCGCGGGGGATGGATCTTTTCCCGACGTACGGAGGTGGAAGGGCGAAGCGTGCGGCGAGATGGGCGGTGTTCAACGACGCTAAGGAACACGAAAAGTGGAGTGAGCGGGTGTGCCACGAGCACCAGAAAGTGAAGTGCGGCGTGTGAAAGCGCCGGGGCAAGTCGGCGTGGTGCTGTGAGGTCCACCACAAGGATGACGACGGCCTAGCGGTGAAGTTCTGCCGGCAACACCGCAGGACGCGATGCGCGACGTGTAAGACGATAGCAGAGTGCTGCCGCAACGGACACCTGATCATGGCATGCCGACGTGTGCACTGCAGCCGGCTCGCGGACTTGCGAAGTCGAAGGCCCAAACTGTGCTGTCGAAGGGGCACCACCGGGCGGCCTTGGCGAGCGGAGAAGGCAGCAAAGAAGAAGAAGAAGAAGGCGGAGAGCCCCGTGTCTGCACCGAGGTGGCGAAGAGGGAAAACGCTCCCAGAAGCAGCGGGAGAAGATGGGACCGAAGAGCGGGAAACCTCATCGCCACCGAGAGCGAAGGTCGAGAAGACGGCGCCAACGCGAGCGAAGAAGCGGCAATCGGACTCCGCGGCGGAGCCGGTATCAAAAGGCGCAAAGGACGCATCGAAGCGCAAGCGAAGAAGCCGAGCGGGCAGACGACCCCACAGAAGGCAACACGGTCATCGCCCTAGCGCCTTGAAGAAGCAGAAATCGACGCGCAACCGATGAACCTCGACGAGCAATCGAAGAAGAAGCGAGGCACCAAACGCGCGCCTGAGCGCGACGATCAAGACGAGCTAAAGAGGCGAAAGCATGACACCGGCGATGCAAAATATTTATCGCCACAGATTATTTGCATTCCAACCCAAACTATCAGAGGCGGTCACGGTCGAAGACGGCAACCCGAGCGAGGAGTAAGGTTGATAACCAGAATGACAGTCAGAATGGCCATGCTGAATACAAAGTTGCGTTGCGGAGGAGAAACTGGTGCTTGGCCGAGGATAAGATGGCTTTGGCGGCAGGGACAGAACAGAGAGACAGCGAGTCCTTCTTGTGTGGGGTAGTCACACCTTCGCAGTCCCAGGACCTCCACCCACTTGCAAACAGCCGTTGTCTGACCTTTCCGGGAAGGGACGAGTTGGAATGCAGATACCATCTCCGGAGAGCTTCCGGTTTCTCCCAGAGTAGAGGAGCTGAAGCAAACGCCACCTGGGCCTCTGAACGTGATTGCGGATCACCTTCTTGCTCAAAGCCAAGAGGGATTGGAGTGTCGGAATGGCGCGCAAGGAGAGGCTCTTGGCTTGTTTGCTTCCTTCGCTGGCAGGAGGGAGATTTCGGACGCGGGAAAGCCTTGGGTTCTTCGGGCTCTGCATCCTTCTGTTCCAGAGATCGTAGAGCAGTTTGCCCACAACAACTTTAGCCTTGAATTGTATGCTTCGGGTGAGGGCATGCAGTTTATCAAGAAGTAACTCAGCTTCCCTTGCAGACACAAGTTGGACTCAGCTTGCTGAGCAAGCACATCCTTTCGTCTATCACATCAAATCACCATGGGACTCTTGATTGCGTGCTGCCGACCAATTTTACCTGTGGGCTGTCCAAGATATCCTAGATCTCGATCGGCCTCTGTCACGAAAACGCGACTATGTTCAAGGATGTACAAGCACGCAATGGTCGCAACTGAGCTTTTCCTTCAGTCCTCCTGGCGAACGTTGAAGGGCCGGTAGCGAGATTTACTTAGGTTCCTGCAACCGACTTTTGCGAGTCCTACGATAGCGGTCTACTTTTTCAACAAATCCTTCATGCGCATTCCACGGCGGCACGAAAGCACCACCCCCGACGCCCCCTGTCCACCGACAGGCTCCATTTTTCGAAAGGCTTGGCCCTGTTGTGGAAGGCCCAAGCAAGAGGAACCGTTTGGGTCACTCCAAAGCTCCGGGTTTTGCGCCGGTGCGTGGCGTTTGAAAACAATCCCCCCAAATAATAAAATCCTCACTCCTATGCTTGTGTCTGTCACTCTCGTCCTCCGCTCCTGCTCTGCTTGCCGCGCGCCGTATAGTTGGAGTAAAAGGTGAAGCCAGAAAGCTGTTAATCAGCAAAGCAAGCTACTTTGTTTCTCTGGACGGATTGGGAGCGGCAAACCTGTCGTTCGGATTATTATTAGTCTTCAAAGAAACAAGTTTCTTTTCCTACAAAAAAAAAAAGGACACCCCAAGGTCAGTTCCCCGTAGTTCCTCCGTAGTTCCCCTTGGCTATACCGACCACACCATTTGTAGTTGTATTGTTTCTCCCCCTCTAGCCTCCTTCGAAGTAAGCACAAGGCAGCCCCTCGATTATTTTTTTTTTTTTTTTTTTGAACGTATGGCCCGTATTACCGTATGGGACTGTACCGCAAGGAACAGTTGCGTTCCTTGTTCCCTGCAGGTTCAAACACGGGTGCGACTTCTTTCTTTCCTCTAACTTTTTCAGGAGCCGCGTCTCGTTTGCTCCCCCGCAGCGCGGCATGCTTCGCGGGATGCCGTGTCTCAGGCACCACCGGCGACAGGTTTTCAACCGAAGCCTACGGGACGCGTCTATTTGGGGGGTATCTTGGAAACACGGAGAGTGGGGGTCGGGCAGGCTAGACCACGAGATCTTCTTTGGCGGATGACTGAAGATGCGCAAGGCGGTTGCGATTTTGCGCGGGGAAGGCTAGTAGTGGCGTGTCGACATGGACTGGTATACGATTCTACACAAGCGTGTTTCAAGACGGGTAGTAGAAGATCGTTGTGTCTGACATGAGCCTGAGAATGCTTAACCACGTCAGGCCAGCGGGAGCAAGGACGCTGTCCGAAGACGCCGACACTTACCCTTCGCTGATGATGCCGCGGGTCACCTCCTCGACTCATTCCTATCCTGGTCGATCCAAGCAAAACTGAGGCCGCTCGCAACAGAAGCTTGGACGATCCGCATAGGTCCAGACGTCTCAACCATAAACCCCAGTGAAGGAGCAGTGATTGAGTTTTGAACGCATCTCGATGGCCGGGGATTCCCGATTCCGCATGCTAAGGTAGCCACTGCCGTAAGGAGCAACGACGGGTCACATGTTCCACATGAGGACAGCTGCGGGTTTGGGTGGTCAGCACGCACAATTCCGCGCCCTTGGGCGCCACGCACGGTTCCTTAATGCATGCCAGGGCAACCCAGACTGCTGGCGAACAGCCGTGGTACGACGCTTTTTACCTACCAACGGGACGTTTCCTTGGAGATGAGCGGCAGTGTGTCCGTGCCATGTGTCGGAGTTGTTGTCGAGCGTGTGCGGTTGCACTCTGCAGCTGCAGAGCTCGGATCATCAGGCGGCCTGGACTTTCGACGGACTCTGCGGTTCCCTGCAGAGCTCGTAGGGATGACGTAAACAGGGAGCGCAGGTGGTGACGCTCGGCGAGGCTGACGCTCAGATCACCAGGCGGACCTGGACTTTCAAAGGACTCAGCGATTCCCTGCAGAGCTCGTGAGGATGACGTAAACAGGGAGCGCAGGTGGTGACGCTCGGCGAGGCTGACGCTCAGATCATCAGGCGGACCTGGACTTTCAAAGGACTCAGCGATTCCCTGCAGAGCTCGTGAGGATGACGTAAACAGGGAGCGCAGGTCGGCGAGGCTGACGCTCAGATCACCAGGCGGACCTGGACTTTCAAAGGACCCAGCGGTTCCCTGCAGAGCTCGTGAGGATGACGTCAACAGGGAGCGCAGGTGGTGACGCTCGGCGAGGCTGACGCTCAGATCATCAGGCGGACCTGGACTTTCAGCGATTCCCTGCAGAGCTCTTGAGGATGACGGAAAAAGGGAGCGCAGGTGGCGTGCTCCGGTTGACACTCAGATCATCAGGCGGATCTTTCGTGAAAGCTCCGCGGCATCAACAAGCTGAGGCGAGCACCTTTAGTACGGCCTCCGCCGCCTGCCGTGGCCTTGCGCCGGTTCCGAGCCGAAGTTGAGGAAGGAGCCGCTGTTCGATTGCGTCCCCGTGGAGCCCATAGCGTCGGGCGTCGATCGCCGGCCGTATCGGGCTTGTCCGCCTGCTGTAGTGTTGTAAATTTGTTGCATTACGGTGTGGTCCTTTTTAAGATAAGAAGTTGTGTGTGCACCGATGGTGGCGCAGCCGGGGGCGTTCTGACTGGGTGTTGACACGTTGTGTCGCGGGCTCTCCTCCTTTTGGTAATAGCCCGCCCTATGGCGGCGGCTAGCATCTTGACGGAGAATCTCAACTCCCACTGAACAAAAGATACGTCGTGCGGATACTCAGGCACGGCATCGTTCCAGCTGCTACGGGCGCAAATTGTTTCCAGCTTGCCCAACATCCATTCGGTCTTCGTCCAGCCACAAAGCGTGGGCAGTGTGTACAACCCGAATGATACCACAGGTGTTATTCGACCCAGCTCTTTATATTAGTGTCGTTGTTTTCGTGCGTCTCAGTCGAAGGAAAAGGAGGTGGCGCTCGCTCTCCCTTAGGGTTGCCGCCCGAGGGAACCGGCTGAGCCGAAACTCGACGCCGGTCTGCACCGGAAGAGAACCTTCGCGGCGGAGAAGCACCCGCCCTGCACGAGGCACGCGCCCAAGTCCTGCGCACGGCTACCGTAGAATTTGTTGCATTAGTGTGATTGTCAGGCCTTCGACAACCCTGAGCAACGCACTATGCACACTCCGTGTCTACGTCACCTGTTGTAGGTTACAGGTTGAAACTTTGCTTGAAGTGCCGGGGACCGTTGTTGTTGGAGCTGGTTCTGAGGGACAAGGAAAGTAGGGGCGCCCACTCCTCAAGGGCTACAGTACGACTTTTTGTCCAGAAGCCAATTTTCAACATTTTTCAACATTTTAGTGATTTTGAGGGCGATTTCACCCTCCGGACCGTTAGCAATCGCTTCAAAAACGTTTTTCCCCCAGTCGGGACAGCGAGGCAGAAAACTGCGTGTTTAGGGGGGTATTTCACGACATTCTCCGACCATTCACCATTTGTCTGATGAAATCCTCGGATCGAGGGAACACGACCGCCTTCGAAAGCATTCGACTAGAATGTCCTTTATCAATACGAAGAACGAGAGCGTGGGATTCACGACCTACGGTCGTAGTGCACTAATGCCGTCCCAGGATGAGATAGGCCCACCTCTGGCCTCGCCATGCAGTGGGGAGGAAACCTTAAGTTAATGGCTATAGAACAGTGCCTCTCATGCACGATTGATGATAACATCGTTTTCCGAAGAAGATGTTTTTGTTCTACGCTTACACCACCGTGTGTTGTTTGTTTCCCTCAGGGTGTGGGTGTTGTTTGTTTCCTTCAAGGCGTGGCTTGTCGTGTAGGGGTAGGCATGACCTCACGCCCATTCAACACGTGTTCGGTACGAGCGTAAACGTAAGTGTGGCCGCGATTGTTGTAGGCCTCACCGCCGCCTCACGAGTGGAGTTTGGTTGAGGCAATATATAGAGAGAGAGAGACGAGTTAGAGTGCAGGGACCATCTCTCCGGGGAGTTTCCGGTCTCCTCACTTCTCTTCGCACTGCTACGGCGGGCGTAAGTCGCTCCGGAGGCGCGCTGCAGGTTGCGGCTCTGCTACAGTGAGTGGCGGCACCGGAGTTGGTGCTGCAGCGGGCGCTCTGGCCGGCGGGCGAGCTCGTCTCGCGGGGGATCGCCGCCTTGTAACGCTGCGGGCCCTCTTCTTCCTCGCGACTGCGCGAGATATATATTTGAATGCGGGAATACGGCAAGCTCGACCGGAACAGAAACCTCGCCTGAGAGCATAATAGTAAAAGCTCGCGCGATACACAAACTTCAGCACAGATCTTGATGCGAAATCGCACCTAACCACGACAGACGTTTGCCAAACCCGCCCTTTCTCCCCCCTATTGGCGACGAGAGTCCCGAAAGTTCGGAAAAGGCTGTGAACAGCGGAAGGGATGCCTGAACTGAAGCTAATACGAATGAACCCAGGGGATACCTGCAGATTGTTGATAAGCCGGTGTGGACGAGACACTGGGGTCCGGTCTGGAAGCAGGCGGGATGAATGTGCCAACGCCGGCAGACGAAGGAGGCGTCGCGGCTGCCGGCATCGCGTGCGCAGCCGCAGCGAACGAAGGTGTGACAGGGTCGGCGAGAAGCCGAGGTTGGCTGTCCACGCGCTTCGACGTCAGCTGCGACTGGCTGGCGTTGAGCTGCTGCTGCTGTTCGTGATGCTGCGGATGGTACTGCTGCTGGTAGGGCGGTTGCTGCTGCTGCTGCTGCTGGTATTGCTGCTGCTGCTGCTTCTGCTGCTGGTATTGCTGCTGCTGCTGCTGCTGGTATTGCTGCTGCTGCTGCTGCTGGTATTGCTGCTGCTGCTGCTGCTGCTGGTATTGGTGTTGTTGCTGCTGCTGCTGCTGCTGCTGCTGCTGCTGCTGCTGCTGCTGGTATTGGTGTTGTTGCTGCTGCTGGTATTGCTGCTGCTGGTGCTGCTGCTGCTGGTAGTGCTGCTGCTGCTGCTGCTGGGGCCGGGCCTCGGCGGCGGCGGCGCCGCCCGCCGGTTGGGCGCTGTTCGAAAGCCGCTCGAGGTACGCGTTGTATTTGTGGGCCCACACGACGTCCCTCTTGGTCACGCGGCCCCCTGCCCCAGACCCGGTCGGCTGCACCGGGCCCCGGGCGAGCTGCTGCTGCTGGAGCGCCTGCGTAGACACCGCCGGCGTCGACGGTTGCGAGGGATGCATGTGGGACCGCGCGGCCGACGATCCGTTTGTGGCTTCCCCGTGGAACGACGAAGCCGTGCCTTGAAACGCTTGTGTTCCAGCGGCCTGCGCCGCCTGCCTCATGTTGACGGGGTGAGGGGTGGCCGCCAGCTGCTGCCGCAGGCCTTCGATGTGCCGCTCGAGGATCTGCGTGTCGTTGGCGTCGACGCCCGTGTGCCTGTAGTCACGGAGGGTGCCTTCCTTCTCGCGGATCTTGGCTTCGATGTCGGCGACCCGCTTCGACGCGATGAGGTCGAGGTTCACCGCGTCCACTGGCGCCTCGTGCCGTCTGAACTGCCGCCCGGCATACTGCACCGGCGGACCCCGGCTGCCCGGCATCGCAGCCACGCCTCCGAATTGCATTTGTTGGTTTGTTTGTTTTTTTCTTATTTGGTGTGTGTGGGTGTGTTTCCGGCAGGACCTTCGATTCTTGTCGTCTTTTTCAGTATCATGATTCGCTTGAGAATCCGGGATTGTAGAGTCTCCGGGTGACCTTCGTCAAATGGGGTATTTCAAAGCTTTTCCGTATTAGGGGGGGCAAGCTTGTTTCTTTCGTTTCCGTTTGTGGCTTGAAACGCGGGTGTTCCAGCGGCCTGCGCCGCCTGTCTCATGTTGACGGGGTGAGGGGTGGCCGCCACCCCAGGCCTTCGATGTGCCGCTCGAGGATCTGCGTGTCGTTGGCGTCGACGCCCGTGTGCCTGTAGTCACGGAGGGTGCCTTCCTTCTCGCGGATCTTGGCTTCGATGTCGGCGACCCGCTTAGACGCGATGAGGTCGAGGTTCACCGCGTCCACTGGCGCCTCGTGCCGTCTGAACTGCCGCCCGGCATACTGCACCGGCGGACCCCGGCTGCCCGGCATCGCAGCCACGCCTCCGATTTGCATTTGTTGGTTTGTTTTTAGTTGTGCGGTCGACGATATACGTCGTCCTGATGTCTGGCGACTTTGTTTCTTTGCTTGCTTTGGTTTTCCTTGTGGACCTTTCATTTCCTCCTTTCAAACAAAAGCTTCTTCCTCTGGGACAATCCCCACTCACCGATCAGTTTACTCCCTTTTGCAAATAGAAATTCAGCCAGGTGGCCCATTCTGACGCTTTGTCTCCAGGCTCTTGCTTAATTATCCGTATACACTTCTCATGACCTCTCGATCACATTTGGCGAAGTCGGCTGTTGAAGGGTCGGTTGTACCGTACTCATGTCGATGGTCGATGTGCTGTAGAAATGTGAAAACGGGTTGAAACTTCGATGGCGGCGGTCCATGGTGGTTAGGACGTACGTGGCAGTATATTCTTGTTTAGGTGTGGGTGTGTTTCCGGCAGGACCTTCGATTCTTGTCGTCTTTTTCAGAGTAATGATTCGCTTGAGAATCCGGGATTGTAGAGTCTCCGGGTGACCTTCGTCAAATCGGTTATTTCAAAGCTTTTCCGTATTATGGGGGGGTTGGGCGGAGGGCATGCTTGCTTCTTTCGTGCCCGTTTGTGGCTTGAAACGCGGGTGTTCCAGCGGCCTGCGCCGCCTGTCTCATGTTGACGGGGTGAGGGGACATCATTCGGGCTACTGCACCGATGATCGCCCGTAGAGACAGACTTTTCGCCAGCGCGCTGCACCGGGAGTCGTCGTACTGCGCCCGTATCGTCCCTGCGCACTCGTTTCGGCATGCACCATGTCCATCGGCGTTGCTCAACGCATCTGCGTCGATATTACCCACGCGGTACATGTTCTAGTGCAATATCGTTCGCAGTGGCTTGCAAGTAGGTTGGTCACAGGTTAGCCCTTTCTACTGAAGTGGAGGGAAGTTGCCGCTGTTAAGTGACGAGCCAAAAGCCGAGGAAAGAGTACGTGTGTATTCTATCCCTCGTGCGACACCGTGCACGCCGAGGGTTACCGGTGTGGTAACAGACCTGTCCGAAGAGCAGGCTGGAAAACAAGCAGGCGGTTGACCGGTCTGGCCTTTCACAGTTCCACTGAGGGAGTTGATGCACCACGAAAGTCGATAAGAGTTTGGGTCAGAATGCAAAGAATCTGTGGCGATAATCTGCATCGCCGGCGGCGCGGTTATCTCTTCGCACGTGATGTGCCATGCTTTCGCCTCTTTAGCTCGTCTTGATCGTCGCGCTCAGGCGCGCGTGTCGTGCCTCGCTTCTCTTTCGACTGCTTGTCCAGGTTCATCGGTTGCGCGTCGATTTCTGCTTCTTCACGGCGCTTGGGCGATGGCCGCGCTTCGATGGGCGCTCCGCTACGCCGTTTTGTTGTCGGCTCCGACGCAGAGTTCGACAAAAGAACATCATACAGCCTTCAGCGTGTGGTTGGTTTTAAACAGTCAAGTTTTCCCACCCTCTCTAACCGGTGTGGAAGGAAGGGAAACGACCACAAAAAGAAAAAATAATCTATTCCGTGCAACTCCCTCCCAGCAACTCCCTGCCAGAAGAAAACAACCGCCTTCGGGGCGGGCTAGTCTGACACTTGCTGTCGCTGGAACAGAAAAACAAAATAAGACGCGTCACTGGCTAACCCCGGTTGAAACCGTTTCGTTGAACGCTTTGCCCTGGACGTTTGTTTCTTGGTACAGGGCGGAAGGAAACGCCGTGGAAGGCCTGTGACGCGTTCTTATTTCCTCCAACATTGCATGTTTGGTAAAAAAAAAAAAAAAAAACTCGACGTTGCTGCTTCGACTCCGAATGGAAGGGAGGAAATATAGACGTAAGGGGCAAATACAATACAAACACAATCTGATTTGTTCTTCGCTTACACCACCGTGTGTTGCTTCACTCAGGACTTTGATCTGTTGTGTTTGTGTGTCTTGCTGTGCAGGGGTAGACCCGCATGACCTCACGTCCGTTCAACACGTGGTTCGGTAGTTACAGCACTTGGGTTCCCTTCTGTTCTTTGTCGGGCAGCATCGTCGAGCATTTCAAGCTGGCGCTTATGTATAAAAAAAAAAAAAAGCAACGGCGCCAACAAGAGAACGAACCTAAAATTTCACCTTTCTTTATTTGAATCCCGGTGACCTCGCCCAAGCTCGTTTCCCGGGGTTAACTAAGCATTCCCCCCAATGCACGAGAGCTCGCTGAGGGGATGAAACGCGAAAAGATTATGCTTGAAAATCCTCTTGTTTTTTTTCTTTCCTCTCGTGCGACATGAGGTCCCGTACGACTAAAAGCAACGCTCTCTCATTCTTCTTTGCTAGGTCACGATGAAAATGCAAGAAAACAGAAAAAAAGGAAATCGAAAGAAAAACGAAGAAGGCAAAGAAAAGGGGACTGTGGAACAGAAGGAAAGGGGTTCTGAGAGAGAGAAGAAAACAGGCGGAGGAAAACGAAAGGCGAAGGAAGAAAGGCGCAGTTCTGGAGAAAACTGTACACCGCGAGGCGTTCATCCTGGAAACAAGAAATTGTCGTTGACCGCGCCCGCCCTGAACCCAAATCCTGGACGTGGTTTGAGGCGGCAATCGTTCTCGGGCGGTTCAGTTTTCCCGCACATTGCATGTGGCTAAAAGAAAATGGAAAGAAGAAGGGGGAAAAAAAAAAAAGAAGAACAAAAAAAGAACGAGAGAGAAAAAAAAGCCTGATTGTTTAAAGGTGACGAATGGCCTTTTCACAAGGGAAATCTCTCCTTTTTCCCTTCGTAGGGCTTGGAAGGTAAAACACGTAATGAAGGAAAAAGGTGACATAGCAAGCTGATGACGTGGATGGATACACGGCGGAGTCCTCAGAGGCTGGACGTACAGAGCGTCTGCTCGAGTCACACCAACCGAAAAAGCAGGTGACACACCCGCAAAAAGCGTGGCAAATGTGCATCCGAAAAAGCAGGTGTGGCACCCGCTTTTTAACTCCAGCTTCAGCTCCAGCTTCTGAGACTGGACTCCGCCGTGTCGGGCAACCGAAGGGGGGGAGCGGGGGGAATGCGAAGAAAATACTCCGAGGTGTCGGCCGCTGCGTATGTCGGCGAGGGGGCAGAGGCAACACAACTTCGTTTGTGCGTGCCGGTTGATCGTTTTCCCACTTCCATTTACCCTTGTGGCATTTTTCAAGTAAGAAGTTCTGATCAACCACCAAAAGAAAACACGCAGCCTGCGTCTTTTCGGACTGCACAACACATCAGGACTTTGTTGTCGAACGTTTGCACCTCCATCCCCTCAGCAACGACCCTTATCATTCGCAGCTGGCGGCCTCCTCGAGTATTCCTTAGATGCTCATCGAAGAAAAGGGATGGGAAGCCTGCGGGAGTGGGGCAGTAGGACTCTAAAGTGGTCTCTAGGAAAGGGTGTTTGTCAACGGCAACTGCTGCGCAAGCGCCACCCGGGTTTCGGTCCACTACTTTCCTGCTCCCTTACCTTGTGTTGCCGACAATCAACCGAGGGTTGATGTACACCTTTTTTTTTTTTTGCTGTGGGCGCGAAGCTAATTCCCCCCAGAGTATTGCAACCTCTTATTCATTGAGCCGTGGATCCGGGCTTGTAACTGATGGGTAGGTGACAGTGGAGGCAACTGCAGCAGGTATGATGTCCGCGCGAACAGCCAGCGTCACTGACTCCGCCCCGAAGCCCCCGGCCCGTCCCACTACAAATCCGACGTAGCCCGGTCGGATAATCGTTGACGGTGGGCCCTCCTTGGTATGGTGCCGTAGTAGGTGGGTGTCTTGTCTTCATGGTACCGTGCGACCGTCTCTTTTCGTGTACTTTCTCGTGCGGTGTAAACGAATGCATTGCTGGCGTCATTTTCGGGTTCTTAGCGGATGCGGAGACTTGCAACTCTTTCTAGCCTCGAACAGGCCAAACCTGGCCGAAATCCGAAGAGATCGACTGCAATCCATACGGGAAGGGCAACTTTGTCACTTTTCTTCTTGGCGGGAAAGTGGTCGCCAACGACGTGAGTAGACCAACTATGGACGTGGTAGCTGGTGACTCGTCCACCGTTACAAGTGCAAGCATTCCGTCTCGCGTCCTCCGCCACCAAAAAGCGAAGCGAAGCACGCGTTCGCTCCGACTGTTCGAACCGCAGACGTAGCCGTGCTTTGCCCCCTTCTCTGTATTGACAAAGTACGAGCAGTTGGTCCACGGGAAGTAGTCCCACGCCCTCCGTTGTTCCTTTGGGTTGTGGGGTCGGTTCTCAGACACTGGCACGGGTCTGCTGCTGGTTCTAAGTGGGCCACTTCTGGTAAGCAGGACTGCCGACGCGGGATGAACCGAGAGCTGACTTAAGGTGTCCGAGTGATCGCTCATCAGATCCCACAAAGGGTGTCGGTTCATCTTGACAGCAGAATGACGTGGGGCTGAGCCCCTTGGCGACGGTGCGAACCACCCCCTCCCCCCGATGTTTTGTGTGACGAAGTAGAAGCTGGTTATGTCCGAGGGGGCGTAGACGCACACCCTTTTTCCCTACCGGGAATGGGTGTGTGGCCGGCTCGATCAGACGGCCGGGCGAGATTGCCGGAAGATGTCGTGCGGGTTGAGCCCCTTGGTAACGTTGCGAAGGGACTCGATGTTGGAGACGAAGTAGGAGCAGTTGGTCTGAGGACGGCGGAAGTCAGCGTCGATGTGGATGATGTTGCGGTCGAGGTAGAAGTCAGCGTCTGCAAGGCATTTGTAGGTTCCCTGGATGGGTGCGCCGCCCGCCTGCCAGTTGCACGCCTGTGTTTTTTAGAGTTAAAGTTCGTCGAAGTTTTTTTGTTGTGTTTCCGACGATGCCATTGAACCATTTGTTTGATGTTCAGCTTGGTGTGTGCGTGTGGTGACAAGTAGGTCTTCCGGGAAGTGCGCGTTTATCGGATCTCTGAGCTGCACTTGATCTCGTGTGTTAGCCAAGTTGCCTTTCCTTTTGTGTTTCCGGCGAGATTCGCTTGCGTTGCCGACAACCAACCGGGGTTGATGTACAGTCTGATGGGCTTTTTGTGTTTCCGACGATCGCCGTGGGACGTACAGATTGGTGTCTTTCGACCTTCTAGACTGTTTCTTGTAGTAAGCGGTCGGTTTTGAAGTCTCCGTTTGACTTGTGAGGCGGGGGGGAAGGGGGGGTTTCTTTTTGTGCTGTTAGAGCAGGGTCTGGGCAGTGTGTTTGCATTCCTTTTCGTACTTTGTGTCGCTTTTACTATACTGTTTACTGCCACATGTGGTTGCGCATCCGTGGAACTTCGTTTTTAGCGGATGTGACCGACACCAGGTCCACTGCATTGTGCAAGTGGTCCTGGGCCCCCCACGTCCTACACGTTGAGCAGGGGTTGCCGTGCAGTCCGTATCGGTCTACGTGTCAAACCTGTAGCTTTCTTCTGTTTGCTTTGTGAGGTTCAGGTACATGTGGTCGGTGGGCGGGCTGGGCGGTCGGGGGGCTCGGTCGGGGGGCTGGGATAAGAAGCTTTACTGGATCGGGCTAAACTTTTTTTTTCTTTGACATTCGATGGCTGCCCGACGTTATTGGGGCGGGAAAATACTTGAGGGACTGCCTTGTGCTTATTTCGACGGAGGCTAGAGGGGGGAAAATACAACTACGAAGTGGGTCTTCTTTAGACTCACTTCGTACTACTACACTAAAGTTAGAGTGAAAATACTTGAGGGACTGCCTTGTGCTTATTTCGACGGAGGCTAGAGGGGGGAAACAATACAACTACGAAGTGGGTCTTCTTTAGACTCACTTCGTACTACTACACTAAAGTTTAGAGTGAAAATACTTGAGGGACTGCCATTGTGCTCATTTCGAAGGAGGCTAGAGGGGGAGAAAACAATAGAACTACAAAGTGGGTCTTTTTTGTTGAACGCTTACGCCCGCCACTAAACCCAGATTTACCTGTGTTTCGTGTGGGCTACAGCACATTAACCTCCTTTAATCTATCGCAACTGGCAGTCTCCTCAAGCATTTCCTACAAAGCAGGTGCTTATACAGAAAATGTAGTTTGGTGTTGGGCAGTCCTGTCTCTCATGTACGTTTGCTAGCATCAAGTTTTCTTTGCGGGAGAGGTTGGGGGAACTTGCTTGTCACGACGAGGCATACCAGCTGGCGCGACTTGTGCTTCAAGCAGAGAAGCTCCCTAGTGAGCTTCGCCTTCTCGGCTTCAGAGCTTGCTGTTCTCACCTCAACGCCGTCCTCCATCGGCGCTTCGGTGGCAGTCGAGGCGAGCTTCTCCAGCGGGATGGTGCTGTACAGCTTGAGGTAAGACCGCAAGATGGGCAACCGCAGCTGCTGGCGGACTTCTCGGAGGAACAACGAAAGCTGCATGTTCAGCGCTTCCTGCAATTGTGTGTTGTCTTCGGTTTTTTTTGGTGTTTCTGACTCATCTCGTATAGGGCGTACCGATGGGTGTTCTTTCGACCTTTTGTTTGTTTCCCGGTATGAGAAGTTGACGCTCCTCTGTCCCTACCTCCAAGGGAACTGCAGCAGGAGGGTTCGGTACTGCTTCTCCTGGTTATCCGAAACGAGGGTCGAAACGATGGCTCCCCTCCTGGAAGCTCTAGAGCTTCAGGAGGACGGAAGGATCACTACCTCTCCTGTTGGTAATATGATGGTCAACCACGCATGAAATGAAAATCAAAGACTGGCAAATGAAAGAGACTGGTATTCATAAGGCAAGAACGCTAATCACTAGAGTGAGTCAATCACATTCTGAATCGGAGCAGTACTCCGCTCTAGTGACATAGCTAACTAATCTGGCATGACCGAGAGGAAGCATAATTGAGCCGGTCCGTCCCTATCTCTTGAAACTGCGTCGAGTGCCTGCCGCTGTTTATCACAGTGAATCACGGTCCACTACGGTTTATCAGGGTCCATCTCTAGTCCCTAGAGCTGCATCGAATTGCCCAGTGCTCTATTCTTCGGTCTATCACGGTCTATCAAGAGGGGATGGACCGGCTCAATAATAACAGCTTCGAGGCCATACCTTCTTGCCGGATTCCGAATCCAAGATATCGAGGGCAGCAGCGGACAGGATGAAGCGGGGGCAGGCCTGCATGAACAGCGACTTGAACGTCCCGACGGAGTCTTCGTTTCTGTTGGTGGCAAATTCGTGTTCATTTTTAGTACTCACAATCTTGCGGGTTGCCCTTCAATGTATTGTGCAGGCTAAAAAGACGTAGGCAGCGTGTTTTGGTGGTTGATCAGAATTCCCTACCTGAAAAAAAAAAAAAAAATCACAGGGTAAATACAAGTGGGAAAAACGATCAACCGGCACGCACAAACAAAACGAAGCGGTTGTCTTTTTCGCCTGTGTTCTATTCGCCGAGAGCCTATCCGTCTTCCGGGAAAGCTCAGGTCAACGCGGCCGTTTTGCTCGCGTGAACGATGGTGAAACAACTGGATGGCCGGCATTGTTTCGACATCCTAATGAGGTAGGTGACGCTGAGGGCAGCTTGCATGCCTGCACACAGAAAGAAATGCCACGGTTGGCTTGCACCTGGTAGATAGTATGCTGCAGTTCCGAGTTGACATCAGTGGTGGGAGGACATAGTTTATCAATCAATCTTACACGAGGCAAGATGTCAACCGGACAGAGCCGGCCGCAAAGTCATATGCATCACGTGCCTTGTCAAACACAATTTGTATGAAGAGTGGCTACCTTGAGAGAGTCATAGTTACTCCCGCCGTTTACCCGCGCTTGACCTGTTCGCTTAGCGTTGACATTCAGGGCACGTGGCGCACCAGCAACGGTCGTAAACTTTCTTCGTCCCGTCCACTTCTTCCAACCGCATCTTCCAGCAACGCAAACGCAAACAGCATTCCGTTTGCTGTTCAAATACGATGTGCCGTAGCTTCCGTCGAAGAAGAAGTGCGAAAACGGGGGTTTTGCCAAGAGGTAAATACTCGACGTAGCTGCCTTGACTCCGAATGGAAGGGAGGAAATGTAGGGGTAGAGGGGCAAATACAATACGAGCACAATCTGATTTGTTTTTCGCTTACATCACCGTGTGTTGTTTTCTTACTCAGGACTTTACAAGCGGGCCTGACTCCGATTGCTCTGACGGGACAGAAAGTGTCAAGTCTCGGCTGAGACGGAGAAACAGACGGAAGAGGGCAAAGGACGACGACCAGACGGCTGCGATGAAAGCCGCCTGTTCCCGCATTCAAGAAGTAGGAGAAAGCGACCTCGAAGAAGGTTTGTTTGTGCGCACTAGCGGAACTCACCTGCTTTTGGTAAGGTTCATGTAGCATGCTGCCAACTACTAATTTTTAGTACCAACAATGCACTGTTGACACAAAAAAGAGGACGGAAAGCCCCGAGTCAGTTTTCGAGACAAATTCGAACTTACCCGACTGACATATTAACACTGTGTGTGGAGGGGTGCACGCCCCCGCTACGACGCGGTCAGCGCACCAAAACAAGAACGAATCGTCCGCGCGCGTAAAACCCCGGGATTTTTTTGATCACGCGCGTCGCGCGCGCGTATTTTGAAATGAGTGGGTGGGCAGAACGCGCGCTGTTGCTGACACGTAGAAAAAAATGCCGCGCGTTGGTGAGCATCAGTGGTGGGAGGACATAATTAATCAGCCAGTCTTGCACTGGGCAAGATGTCAACCGGACAGAGCCGGTCGCAAAGTCAAGTGCATCACGTGTCTTGGCAATACATTTGAAGAGTGACTTGACTACAAATGCGCTGGCCTCAAACAGATAGGTAGGATGCGGTGAAACAAGTGGTGCGCATTAGTGAGCATCAGTGGTGGGAGGACACAGTGTATCAGTCAGTCTTGCACTGGGCAAGATGTCAACCGGACAGAGCCGGCCGCAAAGTCATATGCATCACGTGTCTCGTCAAGCGAGTGACTTGACTGCAGTGTCACAAAAATAGCAGCATTCGGAAACTTACGATGCAGTTTCCTTCGGAACCGATTTGACTTCAGTGGTGGGAGGACATAGTTTATCAGTCAGTCTTACACTGGGCAAGTTGTCAACCGGACAGAGCCGGCCGCAAAGTCATGTGCATCACGTGTCTTGTTAAGCAACAGAGTCGCTTTACTACAACCGCACTAGCCTCAAACTGATTGCAGTCTACAGAAATAAATGTAGCAATTTATCGACGAGTTGACATCAGTGGTGGGAGGACATAGTGTATCAGCCAGTCTTGCACTGGGCAAGATGTCAACCGGACAGAGCCGGCCGCAAAGTCATGTGCATCACGTGTCTTGTTAAGCAACAGAGTCGCTTTACTACAACCGCACTAGCCTCAAACTGATTGCAGTCTACAGAAATAAATGTAGCAATTTATCGACGAGTTGACATCAGTGGTGGGAGGACATAGTGTATCAGCCAGTCTTGCACTGGGCAAGATGTCAACCGGACAGAGCCGGCCGCAAAGTCATGTGCATCACGTGTCTTGTTAAGCAACAGAGTCGCTTTACTAGCCTCAAACTGATTGCAGTATACAGAAATAAATGTAGCAATTTATCGACGAGTTGACATCAGTGGTGGGAGGACATAGTGTATCAGCCAGTCTTGCACTGGGCAAGATGTCAACCGGACAGAGCCGGCCGCAAAGTCATGTGCATCACGTGTCTTGTTTAGCAACAGAGTCGCTTTACCACAACCGCACTAGCATCAAACTGATTGCAGTCTACAGAAATAAATGTAGCAATTTATCGACGAGTTGACATCAGTGGTGGGAGGACATAGTGTATCAGCCAGTGTTGCACTAGGCAAGATGTCAACCGGACAGAGCCGGCCGCAAAGTCATGTGCATCACGTGTCTTGGCAAGCAAGTGTGACTTGGCTACAAACGCGTTAGTTTCAAACACATAGCACCTTCGAACCTGAGATCAGCGGTGGGAGGACATAGTTTATCAGTCAGTCTTACACTGGGCAAGATATCAACCGGACAGAGCCGGCCGCAAAGTCATGTGCAGCACGTGTCTTGTCAAGCAAGTGACTCGGCTGCAGGCGTGTTAGTCTCACACAAATAGCAGCATTCGGAAGCTAACTATGCAGTTTCCTTCGAACCGAATTGACATCAGTGGTGGGAGGACATAGTGTATCAGTCAGTCTTACACTGGGCAAGATGTCAACCGGACAGAGCCGGCCGCAAAGTCATGTGCATCACGTGTCTTGTCAATGCATTTGAAGAGTGACTTGACTACAAATGCGCTGGCCTCAAACAGACAGGTAAGATGCGGTGAAACAAGTGGTGCGCATTGGTGAGCATCAGTGGTGGGAGGACATAGTGTATCAGTCAGTCTTACGCTGGGCAAGATGTCAACCGGACAGAGCCGGCCGCAAAGTCATGTGCATCACGTGTCTTGTCAAGCAAGTGACTCGGCTGCAGGCGCAATAGTCTCACAAAAATAGCAGCATTCGCAAACTAACTAAGTGGTGGGAGGACATAGTTTATCAGTCTGTCTTGCACTGGGCAAGATGTCAACCGGACAGAGCCGGCCGCAAAGTCATGTGCATCACGTGTCATGTCAAGCAACACAGCTTGAAGTGTCGCTTTACAAACGCGCTGACCTCAATCTAGCAGCACACAGAAATAAATGTGGCAATTTATCTTCGGAATCGAGTTGACTTCAGTGGTGGGAGGACATAGTGTATCAGTCAGTCATGCACTGGGCAAGATGTCAACCGGACAGAGCCGGCCGCAAAGTCATATGCATCAGGTGACAATCCGCAGGTGAAGCTCGCTCCCTGAAACTCGTCCGCTATGTGCCGGAGGCCCAGAACAAGCTTAGAAATGTTGTCACCGTACAGAAGTGACTGGAACACTATTCTTTGATTCGTCACTGGCGGGAGGCATCCCGTCAGATTTGTATCATTAGCGCTGGACAAAGGGGTTCGATGGGGGGGGGAAATCTTACTTTCACGTTTGGGCAGAGTCCTTGCCTATCATGCCTGATCAAGGCACAGCACGTGTCCTCCCACGTGGCCATCCGAGCGCACAAAGCAGCAGTGACGCGTCGGCAGTATTATTATGGTTAACACAAAAAACCCCAATGCGCAGTGCAATGCTGGTGGTGGGGGCGTACCCTTGCTTCAAGACTTCGAGGTCCTCCTTCTTGACCCTCTGCATCAGCAGGCTGGCCGCGGTTTCGTCGCCCATTTTTTCGGGGCGCCTGCCGGCGAGCTCGAGCGCCATGGCCAGGAGGCGGGCGCAGTTTTCCCTCATCTTGGCGATGTTCGACACGGTCTGGTTGGTGGTCTGAGCGCTCTCCAGGGACCGCGATCGGAGCGCCTGGAGCAGGATTCTGACGGCATCGTAGTGGCGGCGCATCATCATGTAGGCGAAGCCCGCGTAGTACAGGATCGTGATGTGGCAGGCCTGCACCTTCTTGAAGATCTTCTCGCCTTCCTTCTCGGGCGTGAAGTCGATGTGGTCAACCGCCTTCAAAGCCTGGTTGTAGTCCCCCATGAGCGTGTGGACGCGGAGGAGGCCAACCATCGAGAAGTATCCCCACACGCGCGTGACGTGCGAAGGACCCGGCGAGAGCACGTCCGCGGCGGTCATCTTCCCTTGCTTGATCTGGGCCAGAACGCTCACGATGTCGCTCTTCTGGATCAGCTTGTGCAGGATCCGGATGACCGTCTTCGGGTCCCAGATGGTCGGATGCTGCTGGATGTCGCGCAACTTGTCCGCCTCGTCGGCTGCGTCCTTCTTCTGCGCACCCCTACGCTCGGCTCTGTAACGGCAGTACACCACCAATTGGTAAACCAACTCGTCCACGATGTCGTACAACCACGAGTTGGGAAGGTCGAAGGTCACATGTTCCGGCCCGTCCAGCACCTTGTTGAAGAGTGCGAGGTAGTTGCTCCAAGCGTCTGCGCGGTCTTCGATGCGGATGTCCTCTGGCTTTTTGGCGACGCTGTAAATGTGCCTGGTGTACAGCTCTCGGTAGAGCAGCATGACCAAGTCGTCGTTCGCGTATCCGAGCTTCTTCGCCGCGATCTCCGGCTTCGGGATCCCGCCCTCCTCGGCGGCCCATTCTCCGAACCGGACCTCCTTCAGCTCGTGGATCTTCGCGGCATCCTTCTCCGCGAGCCTCTGGTTCAGCTCTTCCAAGAACCGCTTGCACCGCTCTCCGACTTCTCCGCCGAACTGCATCGCTGCTGCCTCGCTCCGGGTGCGCTTGGAACAAACACGCGCAAAAAAGAAAACAGGTCCGCGAGACCCTCTTTCTTCGTAGAACCGCTGCTGGCTTTCCCCTTTAGTTGCTGCGGCGGCGGGCTTTTTTTGTTTTTTGGCTCCTTTTTAGGCTTTCCCTTTTCTTGATGACTGGCAGGGTTGGTGTTTTTTGGTTTTTTGGAATGGACGTTCGGAAAGCTGTCAAAACCAGCCGAGATCTAGGTCTGTAAAACACACATGTTCGCTTCGGCTTGAGCACTCGGGACGATACCATGCGAAGAGACTGAGTTGAAGGGGGGGTGTCCACCCGAACCCGGACCTCCAGACCTGAAATATTGATGCAAATAGCCCATTTCAAATTACGGGGCGAAACCCCCCGGAACCGTGGGAATCGACTCCAGAATCTCACTACAAAAAAGTGCCCCCAGGCTTCGCCCCCGACCCCCTAAAAAAGAGCTATTAGCATACCTCTAGTCTCGGAAAAATGGTTTTATCATTAACTAAAGCTAAAATGCCCTTTACCAGGCCCTCACCCCCCTCGCCCATTTTTGTTCGCGCCAAAGATCCCGCCCTCCTCGGCGGCCCATTCTCCGAACCGGACCTCCTTCAGCTCGTGGATCTTCGCGGCATCCTTCTCCGCGAGCCTCTGGTTCAGCTCTTCCAAGAACCGCTTGCACCGCTCTCCGACTTCTCCGCCGAACTGCATCGCTGCTGCCTCGCTCCGGGTGCGCTTGGAACAAACACGCGCAAAAAAGAAAACAGGTCCGCGAGACCCTCTTTCTTCGTAGAACCGCTGCTGGCTTTCCCCTATAGTTGCTGCGGCGGCGGGCTTTTTTTTGTTTTCTGGCTCCTTTTTAGGCTTTCCCTTTTCTTGATGACTGGCAGGGTTGGTGTTTTTTGGTTTTTTGGAATGGACGTTCGGAAAGCTGTCAAAACCAGCCGAGATCTAGGTCTGTAAAACACACATGTTCGCTTCGGCTTGAGCACTCGGGACGATACCATGCGAAGAGACTGAGTTGAAGGGGGGGTGTCCACCCGAACCCGGACCTCCAGACCTGAAATCTTGATGCAAATAGCCCATTTCAAAACACGGGGCGAAAACCCCCGGAACCGTGGGAATCGACTCCAAAATCTCACTACAAAAAAGTGCTCCCAGCTTGCTTCGCCCCCGACCCCCTAAAAAAGTGCTATTAGCATACCTCTAGTCTCGGAAAAATGGTTTTTTCATTAACTAAAGCTAAAATGCCCTTTCCCAGGCCCTCACCCCCCTCGCCCATTTTTGTTCGCGCCAAAGATCCCGCCCTCCTCGGCGGCCCTTTCTCCGAACCGGACCTCCTTCAGCTCGTGGATCTTCGCGGCATCCTTCTCCGCGAGCCTCTGGTTCAGCTCTTCCAAGAACCGCTTGCACCGCTCTCCGACTTCTCCGCCGAACTGCATCGCTGCTGTCTCGCTCCGGGTGCGCTTGGAACAAACACGCGCAAAAAAGAAAACAGGTCCGCGAGACCCTCTTTCTTCGTAGAACCGCTGCTGGCTTTCCCCTTTAGTTGCTGCGGCGGCGGGCTTTTTTTGGTTTTGGCTCCTTTTTAGGCTTTCCCTTTTCTTGATGACTGGCGGGTTGTTCTTTTTTTTTTGAGCAATTTACCTTATAGCGCGTTGCTCAGGGTAGTCGGAGGCCTGACAATCACACTAATGCAACAAATTTACACCTTATAGCCAGCAGGTACAATTGAAATTCCCTAACAGCCAGCAAAAACAAATTTAATTCCCTTCGAGCCAGCAAAACAAATTCTATTCCCTTCGAGCCAGCAAAAGCAAATTTATTTCCCTTCGAGCCAGCAAAACAAATTTAATTCCCTTCGAGCCATCAGAACAAATTTAATTCCCTTACAGCCAGCAAAAACAAATTTAATTCCCTTCGAGCCAGGAAAAACAAATTTAATTCCCTTCGAGCCAGCAAAAACAAATTTTATTCCCTTATAGCCAGCAACAGCACTTTTTTTTGGAATTTTCACATTTTCCGGATGTAGGCCTATTTTGGCCATTTTTTGCCATTTTGGCCGATTTGCCCATAGTTTCGCCTATTTTGGCCTCTGTTGCCGGGTTTAGACTTTGGCCATTGCCTCCAGATTTTGCTCATAATTTGCAAAGTGCATTTCCCTGACAACATTGAAGAAAACAATTTCCGACATTGCCGTTGACAGGCACTGGTCCCCTACAGCACTGATCACTCCCCAGGAGCAATCAGTATTCTTACTTCATCAATTCCAGCACCATAATCAAACTCACTGTACATCAATTCCAGCACCATAATCAAACTCACTGTATAATCAAGGCGCTTCCTTTTGATTCAGAAAGGATTCATGTCCGCGCGAACCCCCTACGGCACTGTAAAATGTAGGGGGGCCTAATCCTATTGCATGTTCGCGTGTTTCACAATAACCCGGTCGGTTCATCCATAAGTACAGGCTTGCTTTTGCACGCATGTGTATCCTTTTTCAGGGTGTGCTTATCCCTTCCATCCCTTTGCTTAGTTCGTGAGCCATGATTGTTTCGTCAAAGGCATGCATCCTGGCAGGTATCCCCTTTTTTTTTTGGGAGGACAAAGCGGGAAGGGGGGGGTTAATATTGCATCATCCTGCGTAAAGTCATCTGCTCTACGATCAACAGAATTCGCTCTCTAAGTACGGAGTCAAGTCTCGTCTGTATACGCGATGCGGTTTACCGAAGCCATCGAGCGCCACGGCCAGGGATGGATACGTTTACTCGCTGATCGATGCTACGGCAGTACAGCAAACCCACTATGCAGCCTGAGTTCAGCCCCGCGCACCTAGCGCTCACAAGGCAACCCATGATCACTTCGGTGTGAGGGATCAGTCCTGACCGAGCCTAATGCCTGCCGGGCGCCTGCTCCGTTGCGGTGTTTGCTTTCTGACCAATGCGTTCCACGTCTGAAGGGTCCTTGCGTTAAGTTCGCGCCTTCTGTGGGTATACAGACTTGATCACGACTTTTGGAAACGAAGCTTACTCTTGAGATCTGGTGTGGAGGGCCATCGTTACCTGACAAAACCCACTCATGCAGCCTGAGTTCAGCCCCGCGCATCTAGCGCTCACAAGGCAACCCGTGATCACTTCGGTGTGAGGGATCAGTCCTGACCGAGCCTAATGCCTGCCGGGCGCCTGCTCCGTTGCGGTGTTTTGAAAACTAGGTAACTTTGTGCTCAGCGGTCCTACGAATCATGTTCCACGTCCTGTGATTCGTACTTTCAAACTTAATGCCATGAATCATGTTCTACCTCCTGTGATTCGTGTGACTTTTAACAATCTTGTCATTTCGCCCCCACTCCTTCCTACAGCAGGACAGGTCCTGCTCTGTGGGCAACCAATGTTTTCTCACCCAGGCTGGTAGAACTGGTCATCCTGTCCAGGCGTCCAGACTGGTGGGACTGGTGTGGACAAGCTGTCCAGGCTGGTGGACTGTTCTGGTCAAGTGCTATAAGGGAATTGAATTTGTTTTGCTGCTGGCTATAAGGGACGCCGGATTATTACCCCCAAAGGGGGGGGGGGGGGGGGGTCGTTGTATAATGGTTTAGCTTGAAGGGTGTTGGAAAGGTTGAAAAAGGTGTTGGGGGTCACCGTCGGTTTGTGTTTTTATTTTTTTCTGTATATTTTTTTTGGGGGGTAATTTTTTTTTCGGGGGTTCGCGTAACCCTTCTTTTCCGGAAGATAACGTTATCTTTTCTTTTCTCTCTGGCGCTCTTTTTCTCTCTATCTCTCTCTTTGGCTAGCAAAGCGACTATTGCGACCGACACCACGACCACACCCGTATTGAATGTGATCAAGGGCCCCCCACGTTCTACATGTTGAGCAGGGGTTGCCATGTAGCCCGTACCGGTCTAAGCCTTCATTGCAGCTTCCATAAGCACCCCCGTTGGGACAAAGGGGGGGGGGGGGGGGTAGGGGGGGTCAAAAGGTCTTTTTTTGCGTCAAAATGGTGACATTTTCAGCCTGTGGACTTAACGACAGTTTAAGCCTAAAAAAACATGCAACCCGCCTCAGAAATGCCCGGAAACGTGTTTTTGGGGGAAGTTTCATGGAAAATGGCCCAGGGGGGGGTGTTTAGCTGATGGTTTTAGGGTGGACACCGTTTGGTACCGGCTAGCAGCCTGTGGGTGTGCTTCACTGTTCATACCATGCAAAGATGAGACTACAATCACGTACAGGCAGCCACAAATGGAAGCAACAAAAGGGCGAACGACACCCAGGAGGAAGGCAGCTATGAACGTTGCTCGTCTGGATGGTTAACAACGTCCCAAAAGGTTCTCTGGGTCTTGCGCAAGCTGAGGTGTTGTTGACACCGCAGGCAGCAGCTCTTCCCCGAACTTCTGCTAGAGCGATATTCACAAAGTTCGATGTCTTTCCGAGAAAAACAATGAGATGCTCTCATCCGTAGTGGGATTTTCCAGATTCCAACGTTTTTGTTGAAGGGATGCACGCGACAGTGTCTTTTATTCAAGTTCGCCTTTCGTACACCACCCCGAAAGGGTCGCATTGCACACGCACGGAAGACAATACTGGTCACCGGGGTGTATCTCTGGTACCTAACCCCAACGCACGTTGAGCTTGAACAAAAATAGAAAACTGGACTTGAACGAAAAGGTTCGGCGGTGGATTTATAGGACTGCCACGACATAGCAGCTCAGGGCAGGGTATCTGCAGCTTGCGGTAGCACGCTACACGACACAGGCCACTACGAAAGCTGGCGCTGACGTCAAGGACTCGAGGGGGCGGCACGTTACGAAGCCGTACCTCATTGAGTCGCTTGTCGATGCCTCCTACGAAGCCCCACCATCCCCAACTCTCAGGAAAGTCTTTTGAGTAAAAATACATAGGTTTGGGCAGTGTTGTTTTCCTTCTTCGGTTCATGCTGTCACTATTTTTGGGGGTTGTCACCTAAAAAGAAGAACACCGGTACCAAACGGTGTCCACCCTGAGTCCAAAAATTGGGCACTTGTAAAAAGGCCTTTTCGGGGCACTTCAGCAGCCAAAAAGCATGTTTTAGGCTTTTCTATACGGTTCTGGGGTGGTTTACCAAATTTTATTGCCTTTTAAGAGCCCCTATGTGGTTCCCAAAAAAATGACCTATTTTGACAGCTTTTGACCCCCCCTAGGGCTATGTAGGATGGAAACGTTGGAAACGTTTCCGTTTCCGTTTCCGTTTCCGTTTCCTTCTTTTTGGCGGTGGATGGAAACGCCGTTTCTTTTCAAAAGAAACGGCTGGTATGCCACTAGTATACTGGCTGAAGGTCCGACCGGAAATGTGTTCCGAACGGCGGACCCCGCCATCCAGTGGGAACCATGGACAAGGGAGGAAAGAAGCATAAGAGTTGCGACCGCGCAACCACATGCATCCGGTTGTGATGACTTTGAGGTCTGCAGCTCTTTATACCAATGGCTGTTGTGGCGACGATGCTCTGTTGATGCGAGGCCGTTGGCCAACGCGCTGAAGACGATCGGGAAAGCACATCCGCTTCCAATAATAGGCTAAACAGATACGATCGTTCAGGACAGCGGGAGCACCGCCGCACCACAGGCTACAAGACCGGGGGTTTTCAGCGGTGTAAGACAAAGAGGGAGTGCAAGCAGCATCAGGAGATGAGAAGGGCACACGTATGCCGGGGCAATGTTGAACCCGCCAGAAAAGCGATGGCCACGCAGTAACGTGTGTGTTAAACATCGATTGCCACAGTGCACCTGCATACGACGACGGGTGGCAACCGTCACCGGAAGGGGCACCATCGGGCGGTGTTGTCGGAGCATAGACAGCGACGGCAGGAAGAACCCCACCGACAATGCAGAAGAGGACTGCAGATTCAAAAAGCCCCACTCGGCACGGTCGCCGATACAAGTAACCATGAGAACGTGGGTTGGCAGCAGCAGAGGACGAAGTGGTAGGCACAGAAGAGTGGAATCTGGTGTCAGAAAACCTCAGCATCCGCATGTGACGGCATTCTGCATCATTAGCTTGTGGTTTCCTATTTGCTCGTCTCAGATCGCCGACGAAAGAAAGCGGTGAGCATCAGCGACTGCTCTGCACAAACGAGACCGCGACGACACACAAGAAGGGGCCGAGCCAAGTCGAAGAACAGCCCAGGAAGGGCCCTGAAGAGTCAAAGAGCCCGCCAGAAGACGGAGGAAGAGAAGTGCCCGTAGATCAAAAGAAGAAGGTGATCCCGCCCTCTGAAAGGAAAGCCAAAATTTGGCTGGAAACGGACACCCGACGGACACACAGAAGGACCCGCGAAGTGGTATCCTATAGGACCCTTCAGCATGAGGAGCCTTCCGGCGTTTCTTTTAAAAGAAACGGAAACGTTTCCGTTTCCGTTTCCGTTTCCGTTTCCATATTTCGAAAAAACTAAAAGAAACGGCGTTTCCATCCAACTTAGCCCTAGGGGGGGGGGGGGACCCACCCACCCCCAAATCTCCCGAGCCCGCGGGATTTTTTTTTTTTTTTTCAGTTTCCATTTTCACCACCTGCCTTCTTGGCTTCCGACACCGCTGAAATGTACGGGTTTGGTTTGTTCTGGAAAGTCGAAATAAGGGGGGGTTCGGAGGGCTTTGCCCCCCGGCCGAACGGTACGGCTCTATCAGGTCCAAGTTGCACTGGCCCTCCCCAAAAACATCAACGCAATGGCCCAAACTTGGGCCATTACATCAATGTAACGGGCAGAATTAGACGGAAAACCACTGTTACATCAATGTAATGGCCCAAATTTGACCGAAAACCACTGTTACATCGATGTAATGGCCAGAATCTGACGGAAAACCGCTGTTACATCGATGTAATGGGCAGAATCTGACGGAAAACCACTGTTACATCAATGTAATGGCCCAAATTTGACCGAAAACCACTGGTACATCAATGTAATGGCCAGAATTTGACGGAAAACCACTGTTACATCAATGTAATGGCCCAAATTTGACGGAAAACCACTGTTACATCGATGTAATGGGCAGAATTTGACGGAAAATCAAATTCTGCCCATTACATCGATGTAACAGTGGTTTTCCGTCAAATTTGGGCCATTACATTGATGTAACAGTGGTTTTCCGTCAAATTCTGGCCATTACATCGATGTAACAGTGGTTTTCCGTCAAATTTGAATTTGACGGAAAACCACGGTTACATCAATGTAATGGCCCAAATTTGACCGAAAACCACTGTTACATCAATGTAATGGCCCAAATTTGACCGAAAACCACTGTTACATCGATGTAATGGCCAGAATCTGACGGAAAACCGCTGTTACATCGATGTAATGGGCAGAATTTGACCGAAAACCACTGTTACATCAATGTAATGGCCCAAATCTGACGGAAAACCACTGTTACATCAATGTAATGGCCCAAATCTGACGGAAAACCACTGTTACATTGATGTAATGGGCAGAATCTGACGGAAAACCACTGTTACATCAATGTAATGGGCCGAATTTGACCGAAAACCACTGTTACATCAATGTAATGGCCCAAATCTGACGGAAAACCACTGTTACATCAATGTAATGGGCAGAATTTGACGGAAAACCACTGTTACATCAGTGTAATGGGCAAATTTGACCGAAAACCACTGTTACATCAATGTAATGGGCAGAATCTGACGGAAAAGACGGAAAACCGCTGTTACATCAATGTAATGGCCCAAATTTGACGGAAACCCACTGTTACATCAATGTAATGGGCCAAATTTGACCGAAAACCACTGTTGCAACTTGCATCAATGTAGTGGGCCAAATCGGCTAAAATGACCAAAATCCGGATTTTTCGAAAAGTGGCACGAAAACCGAAAAAAGTCTACTTACGGGGTTCGAACCCGGGTCGTCAGAGCTTGGTACCCAAGGTACTACTGCATCAACCACAGGAGCTCTGGAAAAAAAAAAAAAAAAAAACGCGAAATCGTTGAGAAAAGCACACACACACACACCAACACACGCATGGCCGCCCCCGACCCGGGGGGTGGCGGGCCCCCCGCTCCGGCGGGCGGGGCCGGGACGGCTGCTGCCGCCCTCGGAGCAGGGACGGGCAGCCGGGAGCTGGCCGCTGCCTTCTCGGCAGGGGCAGCGGCCCTGTCGACGGCCGGGTGGCCGGGGTTCGCGTGCCCCGCCGCCGCGACACGGACACCGACGGACGCCGCTGCGTTCGCCGCGTCTCTCCGGGCCGCCCCCCGGACGTTCGCTGAGGCGGTCGCGCGGGGAGAGGACGCTTCCGCCGCCGCCGCTGTCGATGCCGCCGTCGATGCCGCCGTCCCGACGTTCGCCGAGGCGCTGAGGCAGGGAAGACGCGCTCCCGCCGCAGCCGCAGTCGCCGCAGCCGCAGCCGCCGACACCCGTGTGAACACGGCGCAGCCCGCAGGCCGGAAGGAGGAAGTCTGTCGGAACTTCAACTTCCGGCGCGCAGGCTGTCGTCGTAGCCAGTGCCGGTACGAGCACCGGTTGCTCCCCATTTGCCCTGCCTTCAAGCAGGGTAGATGCCGGAACACCCGGTGCCCGGACCGGCACCAGCGCGCGGGGGAGGTACGCCCCTTTTTTTCAAACAACAAACCCACAGCGCCGTTTGCGAACCGCTCGTACCACCCCCCCCCTTTGCGAACCAAACAAACACACACAGCACAGACAACCGGGCCGAGGCCTGCACGCTCCAGCAAGGGTGTGCAGGCCACGGCGCTACACGCCGTCGACGAGCTCCCGGAGGGACCGCAGCTTCCCGCGGTTCTGGACGCTTGGGCGAGAGTCCGCCGGGCGCAGGCGGAGGCGGAGGCGCTGGAGGAAGAGCACCTCCAGTGGTTTCGCAGCTGGGCCGCCACGCCGGTGGTGGCCCTCTGTGGCCTTTGCGGGCGGTTGAGCGCCTCCGCCGGCGAGGCCGCTCAGCACGCCTCCCAGCACCGCAGGGAGACCGCGAGTCGGGGCTACGACGAGCTCGTCGTAGCCCACGTCGCCGAGATGGACGCATCTCTCGGCGAGATGCAGGAGATCTTGCGGGGGCTCGCCCCACAAGAGGAGGCCGAGAGGGCACTGGTGCCGAGCGCACCGCGGGCGGCGAGGGTGCCCCACCAGGGGTTTGCGTTCCTCCCGCCGCCGGTAGCCCCTGGGCCAAAGGAGCCGGCCGGAAGGGACGCTGGGATGCGTGAGGCATCCGAGGCCCCCCAGGCCGGCGATCTGCCGGTGGGGCGCCGCCTCTTTGACGAGGAGGTGGACTTCCCGAGGTCGTCGGCGGCGTCCTCGCCGGCGACTCCTCGGGACGTCGAGCTAGTCCCGGCGGGGCGTCCCAGGGCGCAGTCGTTGCCGGCAAGCAGGGAGGGCGACCAGGCCCAGGCTGACCCCGTTGCCGTCCAGGCAGAACCCGCCGCCGCCGGGTGCGAGGCCGTTCAGGCCGACCTCGTCGCCGCTTGTGGCGAGGTCGACCTGGCTGACCCCGCAGACGCCAGGGGCGAGGCCGTCCAGGCCGACCTCGTCGCCGCTTGTGGCGAGGTCGGCCTGGCCGACCCCGCAGCCGCCGGGTGCGAGGCCGTCCAGGCCGACCTCGTCGCCGCTTGTGGCGAGGTCGACCTGGCCGACCCCGCAGTCGCCAGGTGCGAGGCCAGCCAGGCTGACCCCGCCGCCGCTGGGGGCGAGGTCGATCGGGCTGAACCTGCCGCCGCGGCCGCCGCCGGGTGCGAGGCCGTCCGGGCCGACCCCGTCGCCGCTAGTGGCGAGGTCGACCAGGCCGACCGAGCAGCGGCCGCCCAGGCCGAACCCGCGGCCGCCGGAGGCGAGGGAGTCCGGGCCGACCACGTCGCGGCTGGCGGCGAGGCCGGCCCGGCCGCCCTCGCAGGCGCCGCCCAAGCCAGCTCGGCACGGGACAGGCGGCATAGCCGGAAGTTCAGGCACGGGGTGGACCTGAGCGCCCTGCGAGGGAGCTCGGAGGCGAACCCCTTTCCGGATTCCGAGTCCGGGACTGGCTCTGGACCGGGCGAGGACGGGTCGGATTCGGGCTCCGAGTCGGACGACGAACTGGCTCAAGAGGGGGCGGGTGCTCCGCGGGCCGACGGGGGGGACAAGGGAGGCCCCGACCCCGGAGACGGGGGCGCGGGGGCGGGCGCAGCGCCGCCGAGCCAGCCGTCGGCCGAAGCGCCAGCAGCGGAGGGAGGGTCCGATCAGCGAGAACCCCCGGGAGGAGGCTGCCGGGAAGGAGCCCAGCAACCGGGCCAGGCCGAGGCGCCGGCCGGGGGCTCTGAAGCCCACCAGGGGCAGGGGGCCAAGCGCCCCGCATCGCGGTCCCCGGTCGGTACGCCGGCGGCCGTGCGCCGCAGACGGCCGGGAGGCCCCGAGGAAGGGTGGGAGACCCCCCCGTCCGGGCTCACCTGGGGGTACGTGCCGTCGGAGCCCAGCTTCCTGTCGGAGGGGGCCGAGGCGATGGATGGGGGCTTCCTTCGGCCGGGTTCGCCGGCGCCCGGGCCGAGCCAGCCGGCGCAGGGTTCGGAGCAAGCCTCGGCCTCTGAGCAGCGAGACGTCAGCGGCGGATCCGGCACCCCCGCTCCGGGGGTCGGATCACCGGAACCGCAGCAGCGACCCCCGGTAGACGCGGCGAGCCAACGCCTTCTGGAGAGGGTGTGCGGGGCCACGCTTGGGACTCCGGCGACTGGAGCCAAGCGCCCCGCGTCACGATCGCCCGTCGGGACGCCGGCCCCGGTGAGGCAGAAGCCCGACACGGGCCTGGGGAGGGGCGCGGGCCTGGTCGCCTCAGTGCGAGCCATCGCCGCGCGGGTGAAGGACAGGTTGGCGCAGCCCGGCCAGGGGAGGGGAGCGGCCATGGAGAGCCAACCCCCGGGTCCCCCGCAGTCCAGCTGGCCACTTACGCCCGTCCTGTTCCCGGACAGCGTGAGGGTGGCGCACGCGGCCGGGATAGCAAGCCCGGACCCGGAGATTCACGTCTCCTTGGGAAGGGGCGGCGACGACCCGTGCGACGACGGGGACGTCCCCCGGCACCCGGGCCCACGAAGGAGGGGCCGACAGGCTCACTGGGCGGCCACAGGGATGGATGACTCCGCCGCCGCACAGGTCGTTTCCTCCGGGCGCGGAGGAGACGACCTGTGTTGCGACGGGGACATCCACCCCAATCCCGGGCCGCCAGGGGAGCCGCCCGCGGCCCCGCCCGTAGTAATTCCTGTCGTGCCACCGGTACCTCCGCCACCGGTTAGGGCTCAGCCGGCCGGGCCGCAAGGAGGAGCGGCGGTCTGCATCTGCAGGGATGCGGCGGGACCCGGGGAGCGGAGGGGCAGGCATTGCAGTTGGTGCCCCCGCTCCCGGGCCTACCAAGGTCGAGTGGCCGCTGGGCTGGAGCCAGTGCGGAGGCCCCCGCCCCCCCCGGCCCCGGGGGGGCAGGCGGCCCCAGGGGGGGAGGCGGCCCCGGGGAGATGGTTTCAGGGGGCGGCGCTCCCGTTCACCTTTGCCCAGGTAGCCGCGGCCAATGTGCCCACCCTGAACAGGGTCCCCACAACGGCGAAACCGCAGGTCGCCGCCCTGTTTGAGACTGTGCTCCGGGGGGCATCTGACGACGCGGGGTGGCTGCGGGTATATGCCTTCGCCCCGCTCATCTTGGCGGCCACCACTCGGGGAGGACGCAGAGCGGTGACAGAGGCCCTCCGCCGCCGGGTCAGACTCTGGAGGGACGGCCTGTTCGGGACGCTCTGGTCGGAGGCCTTGGCCATCACGGCTGGGAAGGCTCAAGGTCGCGCGCGCCGGCGTGCCTACCCGGTCGAGGACAACGACCACAGGGTCGAGCTCCAGACGGCGGTCAGGTCAGTGGATGACCTGGACGCCCCCACCGTGCGCCAGGTCATCAAGCGGGCGCGGGACCGGTGTTACTCGCGGGCGGTGTCGGCGCTTTCGGCAGCGCAGACGGCCCCGCCAGACGAGGCCACCATGGCGCAGCTCAGGGCCCTCCACCCGGCTGCCGAGGAGTGGCAAGGCGACCCGGCGATGCAGGGCCTGAACGTGGCACGGCCCTCGCCGAGTGCGGTTCGGAGACTGCTGAAGAAGATGCCGAAGGGCACGGCGGCCGGCCCCTCCGGGCTCTCTGCGCAGCACCTGCTGGACCTCTGGGACAGCTCCGGCTCCTTCAAGGAGGCTGTGGCAGACGCGGTATGGGCCCTCTCGTCCGGGAGGGTTTCGGCGGCGGCCAGGCCATACCTCTACGGGGCCAAGCTGGTCCCACTGGTGAAAAGAGGGGGCGGCATCCGACCCATCGCCTGCGGCGAGATTCTGCGGAGGGTGGCCGGAAAGGTCCTCGCGTCCGACCGGGTGGTAAAGGAGCTCGGGCAAAGCGTGCTCCTGCGAAGCGGGCAGGTCGGTGTCGGGGTGAAGGCCGGAGCGGACGCGGGAATTCTCGCCGTCCGTAGGGTGGCGGCCATGTACCGCAGGGAAGGCGGGGCGGGCAAGGGCATCCTCCAGATCGACCTGGCGAACGCATTCAACTCCCTGCAGAGGGAGGCGATCATTCAAAGCGCCAGCAGGCATGCCCCCCAGGTCTTGGCGTACACCATGGCGGCATACGGGAAGCACTCCATACTGCAAGTTGGAGACCAAACGCTCACTTCCGAGCGTGGGGTGCAACAGGGGGACCCCTTGGGGCCTCTCCTCTTCAGCCTGGCGCTGCAGGACGTCATCGCGCCGCCGCCGCCGCCGGCCGAGGCTGCGGCAGCGCCACAGGTCGGCCCGGCAGTCCAGCCGGCGCCGGAAGAGGCCCCGGGGGCGGGCGCTCAGGCTCCGCGGCCGGAGGAGCCCGCGGACCCCGCAGGAGCCGTGGAAGGCGGAGAGGGCCCTCCTGAGCAGGGGCCACCGCCACCGCACGAGCCGGGGCCAGCGCAACCGCCACCCGAGGACCCAGCCCACGGGGGCCCGGCGGAGCCCGGAGAGCCGGCCCTCGCGCTCCCGGGCCCGATTCCGCCGGCGCCGGTGGCCCAGATACCGCGAGGCGCCCCCGAGGATCCGGAGGGCGCCGGGCCAGTAGCACAGGAGCCGGCACCTCAGGAGCAGCCGGAGGCCGCGCCCAACCACTCAGCGCTGAGCCGGGCCAGCCTCGAGCTCCTGACGTTCTACCTCGACGACGGGGTAACGGGCGGGGAACTCGACTCGATCGCGCGATGGCTGTGCGAGTTCGAGCGGCGAGCCGCAGCAGTCGGTCTGAGCCTCAATAGGGGCAAGTGCAGACTGGCGATTGCCCCGGGTGCCGAGGTACCGGCGGGCCTAGACGGCATCGAGACGTGCTCCCTCGACGAGATCGAGCACCTGGGTGTGCCGTGCGGATCGCCGGAGAAGATCCGCGCGTTCGTTGAGCGGGTGGCACAGGGCGCCGAGAGGAAGCTGAGGGTGATCGCGTCCCTACCTGACGCGCACGTGGCGCTCACGCTGACGAAGTTCTGTGCCGGCTTCGTTGGAGTGGTGCACCTCATGCGCGCGACAGGGCCCGTCTTCGACTACGCGGGCATCGACCGCGTCACCCAGTCCTGTCTCGCGACGATCACCGGGATCGAAACCGATGACGCGTCGTGGACACAGGCGTCACTACCCGTCAGGATGGGCGGCCTCGGCCTCCACAGCTGTGCGGACGTGAGCGGGATTGCCCACATCGCCGCGGCGCTGGACGGGGGGCCGCATCTCCCCGCCCTCGTGGCCCCGGCCCTGCTGCCACACCTCACGTGGCAGCAGGACGACACCGTCCAAGCGTCCCTCGTCGACCCGCGCCTTGCAACCTATGAATCCGTCCTGGAGAAGATCCAGGACGTCATGCAGGCACGAGCCGAGTACGAGGGGCGAGGACAGAAGGCATGGTCGTCCGCCTTGGCCACCGAGAAGAGGAAGAACCTTCTCGAGTCGCTGACGGAGGAGCTCGGCCACTCCGGCCAACTGCAGGGTCAGGCCCTGACCCGGGCTCAAGACCGGATCCGGGCGCGGATCCAAAGCGGCTCCGGCAAGCACGCTTCGGCGTGGTTGTACGGCAACCCTGAGGCGGATACCACAATGTGGTTGTCTCCGGCCGAGCTGGCGGTGGCAGTCCGGCTTCGGTTGGGGCTTCCAATTGCGGCCGCGCCGGGGGAGTGCCGCCTTTGCGGGCACGGTGCGACCGACGTCAACGGATCGCACGCCCAGACGTGTTTCGGCAGCGGCCGCCGAACGCGCCTTCACAACGCGCTGCGTGACATCGTCGCCGACTTCGCTCGACGAGGACTGCTCGGTCCTTCCATCGAGCGAGCCGTGTTCGCTAACGCGCGGCGCAAGCGCCCGGACATCAGCTACGTCCGGGATGGCACCACCGTCCTACTTGACGTCGCTGTCACGTACCCCCTACAACTCTCGCAGCCGCACTACGCAGCCCGGGCGGCGGCGGAGCCAGGGGGCGCAGCAGCCGCGTACGCTGTAGCCGTCAAGGAGCGTGTCTACAACGCAATCATTGCCAATGAGCCAGACCCGCGGGAATGGAAGGCGGTGCCGCTAGTTGTAGACACGTTCGGGGCCTGGTGCCCAGGAGCAATCACGGAGCTGCGGCACATTGCCCGCGCCAACGCCCTCCGTGAAGACCGGACCGTTTCGGCCGCCTGCCAGGACCTCTTCCACCGCTTGAGCTTTTCTATAGCCCGAGGGGTGGCAAGGATCGTCATTGCATCTGGTGGGGCGCGACCGGACGAAGCGGATCCACCCTGATGCAGGGGGTAGAGTCACTGCATCGCGGGTTTTTTTACCGGGTCGGACCTGTTAGCAGTCACGCGCAGGCCAGTCCCGTGTCGCTGTGAGACAGGCGTTCACAGTGTGCTGAAGAAGCATTTCTTTGGACTACCGCTCCGGAAGCAACCGGATACCGGCAGCCCCGCTGTACCAACATGGCAAGTACAGTGTCCCGCGCTCCAAAAAAAAAAAAAAAAAAAAAATTTTTTTTTTTTTTTTTTTTTCATCAGCGCCCCATGGTTTTATCGGGGGTAGGTGTACTGTTCCTACATTACTCGCGGTCGGCCGAGCCGTCGGAGCTACCGGTTTCTTCGGGGAGCTCATCCCCCGACGCCTGGAAGTTCGTCAGCAAGGAATCGATCCTACGACCTCTGGGATAGTACGCAGGCGTCTTGCCACTGGACCAGGTGCCCGGCACCTGTCTCTCTCCAATCCAACCATTTCTCATCAAACCAACGATTTAAAAGCTACAGTTTCTGTACTTTATTGGTTGTCTCACACCGTGTCCAATACAGTACGTAATCTATTAGGCCAACGGTAGAGAACGATTTCGTGCCCAAGAAAAAACGTTAGTAACAAAGACAGTTGTCACGAACTCCGACCGGTAATATGTCCAACGTTTGGACTGCTGACAAAGAGGCTGGAATTGTCCTCCAGCTGCACGAGGCTGTCTCAGGTCAAATTCAACATGGGAGCATCGCCAAGGAAATCGAAAAGCGCCTGTCCTGCATACTTGGATCTGAAGGACGAGTTGTCCAGCCAAAGGTGAAGGGGGAGCCCGGCTCCAGGGTGTACTATGCCCTTTACTTCGACAGGGTTCCGGTCATCGAAGGCTTGTTGCGGGCTTCTGGTAGGGAAGCTCTGTTCACCAATCAGTTAATGAACAGAAGCACCTATGACCAACGCCGCAAATTTGCGATGGTGTGGCTGAACGGGGACGACAAACGGGAGAACGCCGCGGAAGTGTGGACGAAGGTCGAAGCGAGTGGAGTCGAGCACTGGGGCCTTGTAGTGACGAAACTTGGTCTTGGACTCCGCGTTGAGGCGGCCGAGCAAGAGAGGGTGGCGGCAATACTCGAAGGGACGCCCGATACGACCCACTACTACAAGGTTCGCGGTGCACCGGAGAACGTAAACAAGAGCCAGCTGACGAAGGCATTGGGAAAAGCTGGATGGGAATCGACACCGATCCGACCGGGGAACGACGAAGCGGGCCAATTCTGGCATGTCAAGAGTCTGACCCCGCAGACTGCCTCTGCATTTGAAGTCGACGGCGTTAAGCTGAGTCTGTCCTCCTCCGACCGACCAAACCATACCATCACCAAGTCGTACTCAGCTGCTCTTGTGGCCTCCAAGTCAGCTGCAGCAGCGTCGCCCTCCGCTACAACCCTCAGTCCCTCGAAGTATGTTACGAAGGAAGACCTCGAGAGAGCGCTGAATCATCAGCAACGCTCTATCACTGCCCTCGAAAAGGAGAGCTCGAGGAAGATGGACGAGCTGCGTGTCGAGATCAAAGGGGACCTTGTCGCGGCTGTAGAGTCTCTCTCGGCGAATATGGCCTTAACACTGAAAGGTGTCGTCGAAGGCAGTCACTCTGAGATGCGCTCGATGTTCACTGACCTCCAGACTGAAATAAGAATGAAGAAAAACAACACCGCCGTAACCAACACCGACTCCCCGAGGGCCCAAATTCAGAGCGCCAAGACTGGACCGAAAAGAAGCAGAGATTCGACTTCTCCGGAATCCGAGACTAAGTCCTTGGCTGCTGCGAAGAAAGGCCCGAAGCTTCACAACAACTCCGCCAAGTGACCCAGCTTGCAACGAAACTTGGATTCTAAACCATCTCCTGCCTATCATCGCCGAGCTTTCCAAACAAAACTAGATCCTGACTCCACCCACAACTGTCCACGTATCCCCTTCTTGAGTTCCAGAAGCTGTACCTCGTGCTCCCCGCGGACGAACCCACACGGCCTGCTACTACTGAGATGTGGTGATATTCACCCCCACCCTGGCCCGGTGACAACAGCCTGTTACCTCGGACTTCGCTTTCTAATTTTCAACTGCAATAGCTGGGTCCGGAGACGTGACTTTATTCTGGATCTAATTGCCAAGCACGGCATTGATGTTGTACTCTTACAAGAAACCAACCTCCCCTCCGACGTTACAGTGACCGTACTTGGTTTCAACGTTGAGCAACAAGCCAGAATAATTGAACGTAACCCGGGCTCCAGCAGTCGTAGAGTAAGTGGAGGGCTAATCACCCTTGTTCGGAACACTATCGCGTACCGGCGTCTTGTCTACAGCTCTCCCTGCGCCGACGATGCGACGGAACGACTTGATGTTGAACTCGCTCTACCTGACGACCGAAGACTCTTAGCTGTCAATATCTACAAACCACCCATACCGCCCTACTCTAGACATGACTCGCGTACAGATCACTTTGATCCTCAGTATCTCCCGTTCAGCAATGCTGTTATTGCTGGTGATTTCAACTTGCACCACCCGCTCTGGGAGGCACAATCACTTCCAAACACGCGGAGTTCGTCTCTCGCGAACTGGATCCTTTGCTCCGACCTGACTGTTTGCAACAATCCTGCTGTATCAACTCGACCACACTCGTCGACATCGCCTGACTTGGTTCTTTCACCGCACGGCCTAGATTTCACATGGAAGACGCTCGACGTAAATGGAGGTTCCGATCACGCACCAATGATTCTCAACATTCCCTCCAACCTCACCCGTCCTACAGTGAAGCCGAAGCCGTTCAGGTGGAACAAGGCAGATTGGGAAGCTTTTGGCTCTTCTGCTGACCTACTGCTTGAAGGCCTCCCGGTCAACGACATTGCTCAAATATCCAAACGCTTCTCGGCGTCCTTACGTGCTGCTAGGGATCGCCATATACCGACTTCGACATCCAGACGTGGTCATGCCTGGTTCACCAGCGAAGTGCGTACTGCGATTGAAGAAAGGGATCGTCTACGCGCAGACCTTGCTGATCGTAACAGACCGCCTGATGACGTTAGAATCCAGCTCAAGGCCGCACAGCAGAAGATAAATCGCCTCATCAACCAAGCCAAGTCTGATCACATTAGCAGGACGGCAGCCTCGCTTTCCCGAACCTCCACCATGTCTGACTTTCACAGGCTAATGCAGTCCGCTGATGATGTGGAGAATGACCCTGTTATCCCACCACTCCTTATTAATGGTCAATTTGAGTATGACGACAGAGCAAAGGCATCAGAAATGGGCAGCCACTTAGCAGCTACATGCTCAGGGCAAACGAACACTTTGCCGATTGACTCCTCTACTCACCAACTGGACTTCTCATTCCTTCCGTCGGAGCTTGACGCGGCTATTGCTGAACTCAAACCTTCGACCAGCCTTGGCCCTGATGGGGTCAATAACCTGATGCTCATCCACCTTGGCGATCGCTCAAAGCAAGTTTTGTTGCGGCTGATAAACCTCACGTGGTCAAAGGGAGTTGTGCCTCCCAATTGGAAAGAGGCGCACATTCTGATGCAGATTAAACCTGGTAAGACACCGGAGAACGTTGACTCTTATCGCCCTATCGCTTTGACAAGCTGCGTTGCGAAACTGGCAGAGAGGATGGTACTGGTTCGTCTCAACCGGGCGCTGCTGGACAGTCCAATCCACCCGTCGCAAGCAGGATTCCAGAAGGGGCGCTCCGCAGAAGAGCAAATAGGAACTGTACAACACGCTTTGGCCCAAGCACGCGTTGCAGGAAAGAAGTCTGCGCTTCTACTCCTGGATATCTCGAAGGCTTTCGACAAGGTCGATAAGACCATACTGGGAAACCAGCTTGGCGCGAAGTCCATTTCGGGACGTTTGAAACGTTGGATCTTGCACTTTCTGCATGGCCGCCGCGCGGCTGCCAAGGTGAATGGGGTACTAGGTAAATTCTTTAGCATCGTGAAAGGTGTTCCCCAGGGGACTGTGCTGGCTCCAACCCTCTTCCTCTGTTACATTGACCCGTTGGCTGAGAGACTCGAAGCCCTCATTCCCGGTCTGGTTTTCACGCTCTTTGCTGATGATCTAGCGGTTGTCTGCAGCGCCTTTTCTGATGAAGAATTGCAGACACTTGCCCAAAAAGTCACCGCTGTCGTCGATGAGTGGGCACAGGAGTTTCAGATGGACATGTCGGTGAGCAAGACGCATCTCATCTATTACCCGGTACTTCCGTCTGATCCCATTACGACCATTGCTGTTCACTTCCCATCAACCGCTGCCAACTCCCGACTCTCGCTTCAGGTCTTCAGTGATCTCGGCCTGCATCCTTCTGATCTCATTGACGCTGCGACTTGTACATTTCGCCTCTCGGCCAAGGCAAAAAAGTTCAACGACCCACACCTCACGTCTATTGATGGCCACCGAATCCTCCAGTGCAATGGTTTAGATGTTACAAGCCTTGCAACTATCCGTGATCCGCTCTATGCCTTCCAAAACGTCCTCCTTACGTCCGCCCCGCTGCTCTCAAATGTTAGATCTGCGCGCTTCCTAGGGGTCATCTTTGACTCGAGCCTGACGTTCACTGATCATGTCTCGAACATCCGGTTACGCTTTAACGCAAGACTGTCCAACATGAAGAGCATCGCGAACGCAATTACCTCAGCTCAATCGAGGTCACTCAGATCCCTCTACCTTGCGTACGTTCTCCCCGTCTTCCTCTATGGCATTGGCGTGTACGGTCCGTGCCTGCTGAATCATGATTTTCACCTGATGAAAATGGACCACCACCGTGCCCTTCGCATCATCACAGGGCTCCCAACCTCAACATCAACGCACTCTCTCTGCCTCGAAGCTGACGTAGTTCCTCTGGAGATTTACCGCACTAAACTTTTGTGCACGCTGTATGAACGAATACGACGTCTTCCGCGAACACGTGGCCATGATATCTGTGTCAGATATCTCCCGGCTCCGACAACGTGGTCCCATGCAGCTCGTGAAGAACTCGCTTCGACTGGGCTATTGAACGTGCGTCCGCAGAATCTCTTGCCTCCGACCTCGTGCTCTTCCCTTGAAGTCCCAGACTCAATCCACATCATTACTACGTGTCCGGGTATTTCGAAATCTTCCAGTGCTGCCCAAAAACGGAAGTCGTTCGAACTCTCCCTTGAGTCGCTGCCTGATCGAGACGTCACCGTCTTCACGGATGCGTCTAAAGCGCCACGTGAACAGAACACTGGCTCTGGCTGCCTCATCGTGACACGCAATGCGATCACCGAAGAAGTCCTGCGCAACTTTCCGCGACGCCTGTTGGGACTACGGATATATGTGAAGCGCGTATCCTCCTGCTCCCTGCACCTGATGACGAGTGGTGGCAGATTTGCGACGATATTCCGTGCTGAGCTAATTGCAGTTTTCATTGGCGTGCATGCGATTCAATACTTTTTGCCCAATACGCTTGGATCGAGGGCACTCCTTCTCTCCGACTGCCAATCGGTACTAAGAACTCTCGAAAAAGGATTAAGACAAAACGATGAGATAGCAAGTTCCATCCACCTGATATTACGTGATACCGTAGCAGAAAACGTCACCCTGAAGCATGTGCCTGCACATTGTGGTATTTGGGGAAACGAACAAGCAGATGCAATTGCAAATAGGGCTCGCTCCCAAACGGGTGACACCTACACGCGCCTTGATCTGCAGTCTGCCAAAGCAAGAATTGCTGAGAACCTTTTCAGCTGCTGGCTCAACGATCGTCCCAAAAATTTCCACTATGCAGCAACACGGGGACTCCTGCCCACTAAACTGCCAACAGTTCTGTCCAGGCAGGCAGAACTACAACTTTTTGCTTTGCGTACGGGCCACTCACCCTTGAACAAGCACTTCCTTCGAAACGACGATAGATGCTATGACCTTCTACAAGGACTATGTTGGCACTGTCACCAAAACACGAGTAAACCCATGCTTGAACACATAGTTCTCCACTGTCCGTCGATAGACAATTTCAGACGTGACTGCCTTAGATTCCCCTACCCCACGCACCTGCCCCATGTGTTTACAGCCAAGAATTGTGTAGGCCTCCTTCTGTTCCTCCAGATGACGCGAGACATAGTCGTCTTCCCCATACTTCAACTTAAACTGAAGCAACCAGTTTCCTGCCGACATACCCACAACCGGGTTTAGAACAAAACAAGATCCTCCTGTAAATGACTCACCCGCTATCTTAAACGATAGTGAGAACTAGATAACCTCAATTGCCTTCCGCTCGAAGTTTCACTAACGTCCCTAGGGGAATTGCCCCCAAGTCCAGGTCAGCTTCTGGTGTATTCGTTCATTCGCTTGCCCAGTCTCCCAACTGACCGCTGGCTTTCCAGCCATGTCTCGTTAAATCGTCACTCCGCTGGGAAGTCAGTCCCGAAAAAAAAA